>PVKV010011388.1:0-70809 GCA_004027835.1 Alouatta palliata
TACATATATATCTATATATATGTATATATACACATATATATATACATACATATATATCTATATATGTATATATACACATATATATATACATACATATATATCTATATATATGTATATATACACATATATATATACATACATATGTATCTATATATATGTATATATACACATATATATACATACATATATATCTATATATATGTATATATACACATATATATATACATACATATATATCTATATATATGTATATATATATATATATACATACATATATATATATATTTCCAGGGATTACTGTCAATAATCTAGTCTGTAGTTTGAAATTCATCTTTTCTCTGTATTAAATAATTAGACAGCATTTGTCTATCTCAAGCAGCCTCTGGCATGACTCCAGTTTTCAAAGGGCATTATTATTGGTTTCTTAATTGTTTTTACCATTCTTTCCTATACTCTGGATGTAATTTGTTTACACCAACTAACTTGAATATGATTTATTCTTTTATCAGCTTTATTGGTATTACTGTTTTCCTCTCCTTTCTTCACCTCTCTTCTTCTCCTCATTTTATTTTCTGATTATAAAAGAATAGGGCTAAGTAATAACCTATCAGACAAAGAAGACAGTGAACATGAGTCTTTTTTTAATAGATTGTCTGTAATGTTTCACTAGGCAGTATGAGGTTAGCTGTTGATTTTCAAAAGATACCTTTTTGCAGCTGAAGGATTAATCTTTCAAAACTTGTTTCCTCAATGTTTGTGTTTTGTTTTTTCTTAAAAAAAAGAAAAAGAAAGAAAGAAATTAGGTAGCATATTGATCGCTATTTAACATTTTACAGAGTCTTTTCAGATTATTATGGGGATTTTTTTGTACTGGGTTAAGTGGTATTGTCTATTATAATCATGTATCCCCTGATAATAAACCAGCTTTTCAATCTGAGGACAAATCCTCATTGGTCATAGTAAATGATTATTTGAAGATACTATTGGATTTGATTTGGTAATAGTTTAAGAGCTTTCCATTAATGTTTTTCAGACAAATCATTTGTAGTTTTGTCTTTTTTTATTCTCCCTGGCAGGCAGGGGTTTTCTTGTACAGGTCTTTTGTGGCTTCAAGCTGAAGAAAATGAAGTGAATACCACTGTCATTTTCAAACCTTTAGATCAGTTTATGTAGCATGGGAATTATCTGCTCTTTGAAATTTTAACAGTAAAATTATTTGATCATGGGTCTGCCACTGAAAGATACTTTTTGATCATTGATTTTCTGTTTTTGGTCAAAACAAAATTTCTACTTGTCCTTAACTTAATTTTGGGTATAGACTTTCTTCCCCTAGGCAATTATTCACCTAGTGTAATTTTAAAATTATTTAAAATAGCTTGTGTGTAGACTACAAAAAAATTATCTGCTTTATTTTAAAAATATCCTTATTTAAAAAAATATTTTTGCTTTCTTTTTTCATCTTGATTGGATTTGCTTTTTGCCTTTTTCATTAATATTACTCTATTACTGTTGTGTTCAAAGAAACAACTCTTGGATTTTCTGAGAAATTATATTCTTTTGCTTTTGGATTCATTAAATATCTGTCTTTGTAATTATTACATGTTCTCTGTTTCCTTTGGTTTAGTCTGTGGTTGCTTTTGTAACTTAGTCCATTGATTACTAAATTCCTTTATTTTATTATTATGTTAATAATGAGAGCTTTTAAGATTATTGCCTCTGAGAATAACTTTGGCTATATGGCGCTATAATAATAGGTAACGGTTGTTTTATTTCTATTATTTTTAAAATAGCCTATTACTGTAACTGTAATTTTTTTGTTCTAATATGCTTTTTAAAGAATGTTTTAAATTATCAAATTGCTGGATTTTACTTCTGCTTGTTTTTTAAACTTTGATTACTAATTTGCAATTTATGATATTGTGACTGAAACAATTTTTTGCTCAATTTCTGATGTAACAATTTTATTTATAAGTAGAATATAATCAATTTTTATACTTATAAAATTTAATATATATTCTCTGGGTATACAAAGTTCAATACATTCATGATTTCGAACTGGTTAAATTTATTAATATATTCAAGATTATTTTAATGTTTCTTATAAACACTGTTTCAGTCAAGTTCTAATTTATCTATTTAACAAGTATTCCTAACCACCTGCTCTGTGCTAGGCTCACTTCTAGGTGTTGGGGATACAGCAGTGAGCATCAGGCAGGAGGATCTCTTGGGACAAATGGCACTGAGAGGGTAAAATAACTGTTCCAAGGTCATCCAGTAAAGTATATGTAAGTCAGACATATGCATATGTATATGTATATATACACACATACATGCATGTATGTAAATGTCTCCTTTTAACAGAAATTGATGTGCTTCTATAAATACTGCACTTTCTATACACATTATTTCATATTTTGCTTTTTATCATTTTTCTTTTCATTTTAGTTTTCAGAGTGCCTTATTTTAATGTCTTTGTGAAAGAAGCTGGGACCAGCAGCTAGACATTTTTCAATGACTTCAATCCTCCCTCCCTCAGTTATGCCCGGTCTATCCTTTTTAGCTTCATGGTTGTTTTCCCTTTCATGTAGAAGTTGTGGCTGAGCTGTTTTACTTTCCCACTCTGCTCTCTGTGTGTATTACAATATCATCAAGCAGGTAACCGCATTTCTTTATCACTCATCTGTTAGACAAAGCTTCAGGTCCTCTAGGTCCCATCTCTTACTCCAGCCACAGCTGCAGCAAGCAGCTCCAAGAAGGCTTGCACCAACATGCATCACTGTACCTGTGTGCTACGTCCCGTCCTTCTTGCCTAGCATCTACTGTGACAATCAGAGAACAGAGCTTGGTTCTCAACAAGCCACACACCAGGAAGTACAGGGGAATGAATACCCAGGGTGCCATCCTCTATCATGGAAGAATGGGAACAGATGAATAACACATCTAGCTTTTATGTCTCGGTCAAACAGACATGAGATCCACTCTAAAGGCTTTTCAGTAGCTGCCATGGGGTCTCTTAACAGTGATCAACTCTATAATGCATCTCTATATGGTTTTTTCTCCTTCCCTATTTCACATTCACTGTGCCTAGTGCCTATTCCTTGGGATCACTTCTAAAAGTATTACCTGCATGCAAGCCTTTATCCCAGGCTTTGCTCTCTGGGAAACCCAGGCTAAGACAGCTTCCTTGTTCAATGTCTTGCTCTGCACAAATCTCTCAAATCTCCTTATGCTTTTTAAGGCATCTTTCTCAAATCTTTGTCTTAACATTGTGACTACTGAACATTATTTCTACAGCCTCATGCTGTTATTTTGTATTTCTACTTTGTGTTTATTCTCCTCCTTGCATATTTAATGTAAGTCCTTTTATAATAGGTGCTCAAGTTGTAGTTACACCAGTTTGTTTATATTTAAATCATTTTGCTTTATCATTAGAACAATTTCTGATTATGCGTAATTTTTTTTCCTGAGTTTTTCTACCTTTCTGTCTCTCTTAAGCCATGTTATTGTTCAAGTCTGTTTCCTTGGAATTACACACTCACACGCATATTCTAATTATTTTTAAGTTTGCTGTTCTGAAGTCAAGTCTAGGCCTTCAGTCTACTGCAAGGTTATGCTCTCCAAGGTCCCTGTTGCTCTCATGAGAGCAACCAATTTTGTCTCAATGAGGAGAATTAAATCAGTGCAACCATTTCCTTCTCATGAATTTTTCACTTAAAATGTAAAATAAAAGCATTTTATGTTATGATTATGAGAAGATGCTCTACTTTTAGACATTTCAGACTCTCAAGAGCTGCCCAGACAATTGAAAATATCCTAGTAGGTCAGTATCTTTCCCTGAGAAATTTTGTACTATGTTTAAGATATGCTGGGTCTAGAGTCTGCAGCACCCTCTGCCATTGTTATATTTCTATTTGGTTCTGCTTTTATCTCACGTTCAAATATCAGACCTCATGTTTCCAATCTTTGACATATGTATCTTAATATGTGGCACCATTCTCCTTCCCTTTCAATTAGATCACCTTTGTTTAAATAAGGTATATCCCTCCATTACTACCTTGCAGTCACGTTCAAATCCAACTAAATTTCAGTGATACTCCAATAAGGTATTTTATAGATATATATATGTGTGTATATATATATGTATGTGTGTGTACATGTATATATGTGTATATACGTATATACATGTACACACACACACATGCAGGTATGTTTGTACCAAATTATAAAGCCATATTTTATTTACAGAGAATATTCAGTGTCTGGCATGTTGATGTCTGAGGCCCACTGATATTGTTCCTATTATATTCATTATTTTCTCATCATCCCTTCCTCACGCCAGGGTACACCATTTTCCATAGTATTAATTTTGAAGTTTAATCAAAGCCTTCTGCTCTGCCTTTTCTTAAAATGTGTGTTTTGTTTATTCTTATCACATTGATAAGTGTGTTTTCACATTGTTCCAGGTTTTGAGCAATGTTCTCCACCATTTGCTCAAAAAAAATCATTCTTTTATAATGAACTGTGATCCAGAAAAACGACTTTTTCCTTATTCTCAGTCAACAGATTATTTTTCATATTTTCCTTTCAGTAATAATAAAATAACAACAATACTGTTATGAATAGCTGAGTTTCTTCTGTGCTTCAGCCACGTTTTTCATGTACATTACATCTAATCCTAGTAACAGCAATAATAAATGAGGACTCTTTTGCCCTTTTTTAATTTAAGAAGACTGAATTCTCATAACTGGTAAGAGGCAGTTCCACCATTCACTCTTAAGTTTGGCTCCAAATCTTTTGCTCTCTCCGCTATTGTAGTATGTGTACTCATTATACTTCATAAATTATTTTAAGGCCCCTTGCTTGTTATGATCACAGGGAAGAGAGGAAAGAAATATGTTTTATAAAGCCTATGTGTTCAGTCTATGTTTTATAAAGCCTATGTGTTCAGTCTCTTATCACAGTTTCAGATTCAATAAAGGCATTTTCTAGTTGTCTTTTAACCATGCTTTTTTTTTCTTGTAAAACAAATGAAACAAGTAATACTCTGAGTATTTGTTGATACAGGTGTAGCTTGCCCTGTTATATATGTGCTAGCCATCTCTGTGTCACTCGTCATTGGCACTGTGCTGCTCCTACATCTTGTCCTTTGGGGCCCGTAATAGGATTCCCTATAATTGCTGTATTGCTCTGAGTACCACAGGATGCTGCTTTTGCAAACATCTTGGCTTAGTCCTCTATTGGAAGATAATTCAGCCCCTTAGGTAGCCCTTTTGAGGATACTATATTTACTACCCAGGGACGGAAGTACAGACAGAAAGATGTACCACCAATGAGTTAACTGATAATGAAAAGAGTTGAACATGTTAAAGTGATTCAAATAGAACACTTTAGAGTCAAATCTCTCCAGCCCACTTACAAGTACTTAAGAAGATAAAGAAATGCGTTCTTTCCTTAAATGAATGCCATTGTTACTTAAAATTTCACTTAATTCATTCCCCCAAGTGTTTACAGTCTCAAACTGGATTTCTACACTGTCAAACTGAGTTTCCGCTGAGCCAGATGGATGCCAAAAGTCATACAACCCTAATTTGTTCTGTGAAGCTCATCATAGATCAAATAGCTTTGCATGGGATTCAAGGTTCCACCACTTACTAGTTACGTGTTCTTCACCAAGCTACTAGCTTCTTTATGCCTCCTTTTCCTCATCTTCTACAGAGTTGTGCCTTAATGTTCACAGCTATCGTGTAAGTCCAAAGCCCCTTTAAAATCTCAACTGTCAAAGAATTGTGTGGTTTGAAAATTGGTGAGGATTTTTATGGATGTTCTAAAAGTCACCATAAGCTTCCTCTCTATTGATACATTGCTACAGTGGCAGTGAGACAGCTATTGGCTCATGAGTTTGCTGGACATTGTAATTACTTTTTTTGGAAGAGTATCATCCAACTGCAGGCCTCAGACTCTGTCTCTGAAATGAATGCCTGTTGTCTCTGGTAGGATCTGTTTTGTCTTTCCTGTGAGAACAACTTTTTCATGCCCAACAAACAAGTTATTCATTTAGTTTTGTTTCCAAAGAAAGGTGAAATTATACTTTTGTTTTCTTTTTTTAATTGTCATAGGTCATTGGGGAACAGGTGGTGTTTGGTTACATAAGTAAGTTCTTTAGTGGTGATCTGTGAGATTTTAATGCACCTATCACCCGAGAAGTATATACTGCACCCAATTTGTAGTCTTTTATCCTTCATCCCCTTCCCACTCTTTCCCCAAGTCCCCAAAGTCCACTGTGTCATTCTTCTGTCTTTGCATCCTCATAGCTTTGCTCCTACTTATGAGTGAGACCATACAATGTTTGGGTTTCCAATCCTGAGTTACGTCACTTAGAATAATAGTCTCCGATCTCACCCAGGTTGCTGTGAATGCCATTAACTCATTCATTTTTATGGCTGAGTAGTTTTGTTTTGTAGGTGAAAAGGGAAGTAAATATAAAAGAAACAAAGCAACCTTCCCAAAGCCATATGGCCAATAAGTGAGAAAACTAGTATTTAAACCCTTGTCTTCTACACACTAAACTCCATTTTTAATCTCTACATTATTATTCCTGTGGAAAACCACTTTGAAAACATATTTACTAGGAAAAAAAAATGCAAGTGCCATACCACAAACCAAATAAAGTTTAAGAGAAAAGTAGAGATTTAGGACAATGCTGGAATGAGGTGTGGGAAGTTAGTTCTATGTGGAATTCCGTATGTGTGAGTAGGATTGTACACTGGGAACTCTAAGGAAGAAGTTTCAAGAGAAAACAGCAGCACCATTAGGTAAAAACTTTATGAGGACAAAATTAACCAATTTTGCAAGTTTGTCTTAGGGTATATACTCTTGAGGTTCTTGTTGGGTCAATACCCAAAACATTTTTCAGGAGAGGTTACCCTCTGTTGCTTATATAATTAAACTCCAGTCTTACTTTGTAGGAAAAACAACATGTGAAGTGCCCAGCAATCACAATTCTTAATAAATATTAATGGATGGGGAGGGGAGAGAGAAATAGAGATAGCAATAGTGTTTGGCCTTAGGACATCATGCAGAACCCACCTCTTTAGTTTCAATATCCCCAATGGACTAGATACTAGTTTTGCTGCATTGATTGCTGTTTCATAATATAAAATTTAATTATCTCTATTATTTTACAATAAGTTTTTCTGCCTTGAGGTCTCTGGCGCAGGGTACAGTTAGTAACAAATCTAATAAATAAAGAAATAAAACACTTCATTTCCTTTTCAGAAGGAAGTTGTGTTTTGCTCTGTATGCTTGGAGCTTAAGGGAATTCACTTCAGCTTTCCCAAACATGTTTGTTCTTTGGCTCAGATAAGGCAAAGACATATTCTAGAAGAGGTATTTCAGAAAAGCTTCCATTCTGGAGCTCTGAGAGTTTAAGCCATGAGAACCATTGTGTTTCTTCCAACAGGGATTCAAGTAAACATTCATCTCCACACAAGCTCTCAAAAGCTGTTCCTTACTCTTCATGCCTTTATTACTGGATTCCCCCTTGTTACCTTTATTTAGTGCAAGAAGCATAGAATTAAAAGCCCTGACTCTGATTACTACTTCACCCACTTACACTTTGTTTACCCAGTTGTTTTCTTTTGAGTGAAGATTTCAATGTTAGACAAATGCAGGTTAGCAAATGCAAAACACAGCTTTTGAGAGATTAAAAAATGCTACTGAGAACGTAATTGAAGTCAAGCACTAAGCAATGGCCTAGTCTGAAGAGAAAGAGATGAGATGTATTTATTACTAAACTAGCTGGGCTTTGGGGAATATGTAATAAAGGGTCTGCTATTCAAATATATACTGTAGTTCTCAACATGATGTATTTAATAAGTTATTCTAAAAGCATAAATTACATATATTCTTTAGGTCTAGTGCTATTGAGGATGCAAAGAATTCTGAAACAAACACTTTGCCTTCAAAGGACTGATAAATCAAGAGTAAATATAAGAAAAGATGCAAAATTGTATTACAAAACAGAATATAGGAATTCCTGGAAAATAAAATGTTCTGTCAAAGGGCACACAGGATGTGATACAGGAATTGAGAAGACGTCATGGAATAGATGATGCTTACATTTAGCCTAGAGAAAGGAATGATCTGCAAGTATATGTATCAACAGGAATGAATAGTGAACATAACACTGAGCTAAGAAGCAACAACAAGCAAAATATTCAGTACAGGTATAGTCTGCTGGGAGAAGCAGCAAAGGAGAAAGGACTTACAGAGTGCCTACATAAATTGGTTATGAGTAACATATGAACAAGGAACAACAAACTGCAGCAAACTGCGGGAGGCCTCTGGGAGGCAAACTTCTCCATGCCTCATATTTGGTGCACGGTAACCTAGGCTCTGTTACCATAAGCCTTGTGCTCAAGGACATAAAACCCCTTGGTAGCACTATGACTTAGCCAGACTTGTAGGCTTCTTGTAAGGCCCATGTTCCACCAGCTGCACATAAATAATAAGCTAAAGATAACCTCATGTTCTTGTTTTGTGAAACTCCCAAACTGCCACTGTTGTCAGTCTTTAGAATGACACATCAGTTCTGGCTCACTGATTCACTTCCGGCTGACTGATTCACTCCACCATCATGTCACCCTCTCCCCACCATCACTCCACCCCTACCCTATAGATCAAAGTGATTGTAACCAATAAATAGTTTGAAAGATCAGAGCTTGGGGCCTTCACTGTCCCCTCCAGTAGTAAGTGATGGCCCCCTGGTCCCACTTTCCCTCTTAATCTGTCTTTTTCTCATTCCTTTGTTGCCACCGAACTCAGGGTACCCACGGGTGTGATGTGAGGCTGGTTCCCTATAATAGTCTATTTTAAATTTTCAAAAATTAAAATATGTTGTTTAGAATATGTGTTAGTCTGTTTTCACACTGCTGATAAAGACATACCTGAGACTGAGTAATTTATAAAGAAAAAGAGGTTTAATGGACTTATAGTTCCACGTTGCTGGAGAGGCCTCACAGTCATGGCAGAAAGTGAAAGGCACATCTTCTTACACGGCAGTAGGCAACAGAAAATAAGAGCCAAGCAAAAGGGGAAACCCCTTATAAAACTACCAGATTTCATGAGGCTTATTCACTACCACAAGGACAGTATGGGGAAACTGCCCCCATGATTTAATCATCTCCCACTGGGACCCTCCCACAACATATGGGAATTATGGGAGCTATAATTGAAGGTGAGATCTGGTTGGGGACACAGCCAAACCATATTATTCTGCCCCTGGCCCCTCCAAAATATCGTGTCCTCACATTTAAAAACCAGTCATGCCTTCCCAACAGTTCCCCAAAGTCCTAACTCATATCAGCATTAACTCAAAATTCCACAGTCCAAAGCCTTACCTGAGACAAGGCAAGTCCCTTCCACCAATGAGCCTGTAAAATAAAAAACAAGTTAATTATTTTCTGGATACAATGGGGGTACAGTCATTGGATAAATACACCCATTCCAAATGGGAGTAATTGGGCAAAACAAAGACACTACATGCCCCATGCTATCCAAAATCCAGTAGGGCAGTCAAATCTTAAAGCTACAAAATGATCTCCTTTGACTCCACGTCTCACATCCAGGTCACACTGACGCAAAAGGTGGGTTCCCATGGTCTTGGGCAGCTCCACCCTTGTGGCTTTGCAGGGTACAGCCACCCTCCCAGCTGCTTTCACCAGCTGGTGTTGAGTGTCTGCAGCCTTTCCAGGTGCATGATATAAGCTTTCAATGTATCTACAATTCTGGGGTCTGGAAGATGGTGACCCTCTTCTCACAGTTCCACTAGGCAGTGCCCCAGAAGGGATTCTGTGTGGGAGCTTCAAATTCACTTTCCCTTCTGCACTGCCCTAGCAAAAATTCTCCATGAGGGCCCTGCATCTGCAGCAAACATCTGCCTGGACATCTAGGCATTTTCATGTATCCTTTGATATCTAGGTGGAGGTTCCCAAACTTTAATTCTTGACTTCTGTTCACCTGCAGGCTCAACACCATGTGGAAGTTGCCAAGGCTTGAGGTCTGCACTATCTGAAGCCATGGCCTGAGCTGTACCTTGGCCCCTCTTTGCCATGGTTAAAGTGGCTGGAATGGAGGGCACCAAGTCCCTAGGCTGCACACAGCAGAGGGTCCTAGGCTTGGCCCAGAAAACCATTTTTCCCTCCTGAGCCTGTGATGGGAGGAGCTGCTACAAATGTCTCTAACATGCCCTGGAGACATTTTTCCCATTGTCTTGGATTAATATTTGGCTCCTGTTACTTATGAAACTTTCTGCAGCTGGCTTGAATTTCTCCTCAGAACATGGGTTTTTCTTTTCTGTCACATTGTCACGCAGCAAATTTTTCCAAACTTTTATGCTCTGTTTCTCTTTTAAAACTGAATGCTTTTAATATCACCCAAGTCACCTCTTGAATGCTTTGCCGCTTAGAAATTTTTTCTGCCACATACTCTAAATCATTTCCCTCAAGATCAAAGTTTCACACATCTCTAGGGCAGGGGCAAAATGCCACCAATCTCTTTGCTAAAACATAGCAAGAGTCACCTTTATTCCAATTCCCAAAAAATTTCTCATCTCTATCTTGTGAGACCACCTCAGCCCAGATTTCATTGTCTTGCTCTGTCCCCCAGGCTGCAATGCAGTGGTGGGGTCTTGGCTCACTGTAACCTCCACCCCCTAGACTCAAGTGATTCTCATGCCTTAGCCTCCCAAGTAGCTGGGACTACAGGTGCCCACCACAGTGCCTGGCTAATATTTTCGATTTTAGTAGAGACAGTGTTTCACCGTGTTGACCAGAGTTGTCTTGAACTCCTGAGCTCAGGCAATCCACCTGCCTTGGCCTCCCAAAGTGCTAAGATTACAGGTGTGAGCCACTGTGCCTGGCCCATTATCAGCATTTTGGTTAACGCCATTCAACAAGTCTCTAGGAAGTTCCCAACTGTCCCACATTTTCCTGTCTTCTTGTGAGCCCTCCAAACTGTTCCAACTTTTGCTTGTTACCCAGTTCCAAAGTCACTTCCACATTTTTGCGTATCTTTACAGTAGCACCTCACTCTACCAGTACAAATTTACTGTATTAGTCTGTTTTCAAGCTTCTGTTAAAGACATACCCGAGACTGGGTAATTTATAATGAAAAAGAGGTTTAATGAACTCACAGTTCCACATGACTGGGGAGGCCTCACAATTAGGGCAAAAGGCAAAACGTATGTCTTACATGGGAGCAGGCAAGAGACAATGAGAGCCAAGTGAAAAGGGAAACCCCTTATAAAATCATCTGATCTCATGAGACTTATTCAATACCATGAGAACAGTATGGAGAAACCGCCCCCATGATTCAATTATCTCCCACCTGGCCCCCCCCACAACATGTGGGAATTATGGGAGCTACAATTCAAGATGAGATTTGGGTGTAGACACAGCCAAACAGTATCAGAAAACATACACAGATGAAAATAGTAAAAAAAGAAAAAAAAAGATGATCACAAAAATCAAAAAGTATTATTTTAACTCTTGAAAGAGGCAGAAAGACTGAGTTTGAGATCCACAGGAATGACTTCTAGGGAACTGACAATGATGCATTCTTAATTATGCTGATGGTTAATGGGTTCTGCTTTATAAATACTCCTTAAATTGCATGTAACTCTATATATGTATGTAAACTATATATATGTGTGTGTGTGTGTTTTATTTAGACTCTTCTGTTTGTATAATGTATTCAAAATAGAAAGCATTAAAATGTACACATATTATAATTAAATTTTTAAAATAATATTATAAAATGAAAAATCGCCGGGCGTGGTGGCTCACGCCTGTAATCCAAGCACTTTGGAGGCCAAGGCAGGCGGATCGCCTGAGGTCAGGAGTTCAAGACCAGCCTGACCAACATGGTGAAACCCTGTCTTAAAAAAAAAAAAAAAATGAAAAATCATTGGCCATTATAAAGATCAAGCTATTTGGGACAATGAGATTATATCATAACTCTATTAAGTCTATATAATTAAAATGAAATTGAATTGAAAAATGATAATGTAACCAATTCATATTTTAACATGAGGGGTGAGCATTAACACCTAAACTAATGTCAAAAGAGATTTAAAAAATAGAGTGATTCTGAAACTTTGAGGATGGACTTACCATATTAATTAGCGTTTTTCTTAAGTTACGCACACAAGAAACCCATCAACTATCATGATAAAAAAGAGACATTATAAGGTTATAAGGGTACATCATGAAGTCAAGAGATCTAAATACAATCAGATCCTAAAAAGATTATCTATATAGTATGTTTTTCTCTATCTCAGAATCTCTGCGTCTACAGAATGAAACTTAACCTATCTTGGTTTAAGCTCCAAATCTTTGAGTACAGCACCCTGATATATATGCAGAATATTCGCATCCTTATCCAATCAACTATGGCATTTGTATGCTATCCAAAAGTCACCTTCATTTTTGAAAACCTTATTTATTTCTCATGTACTCTAATCTCTCAATTACTCAGCCTCGTCCCTTTAAATGATCTTCACCTCTATTATGCTTCAACTATCCACAGGATGATCAGCCACTGTATATTATAATTGCTAGAAACTCTTGGCCCTCAATAATTTTTGTAAGCAAATCCTGAGAATATGTTATTAGAACATGTTCCTTTCTTCATTGCTATCTATTAGTATTAGTTGACATATCCAGCCATAAAAGGCAAATGTCAGCATGCTTTCTTCAAGATGTATCATAAGCTATTTTCTTTCAGTGAATGGAAGTGTTTGACAGAAAAACACCTTTGTAAGCAAAGCTTAAGGATATGTTATTAGAACATGTTTCTTTCTTCATTGGTGCCTATTAAGACAAGTTGACATATGAGGTTATAAAAAGCAAATATAATCATGTTTTTTTTTAATTTATAAATGTAAGGGGTACAAATGCAGTTTGTTGACATAGATATACATGTAGTGGTGAAGCCTGAATTTTTAGTGTTGCCATCACACAATGTACATTTCACTCATTAAGTAATTTCTCATCCCTCACACCCCTTCTATGCTCTTATACTTCCAAGTCTCCAGTGTCTACTAGTCCATACTTTTTCCGTATGTACACATTATTAAGCTCTTGCTTATAATTGTGAACATGCGGTATTCGACTTTCAGTTTCTGAGTTGTTTAAGATACAGCCTCCAGTTCCATCCATGTTGCTACAAAAGATATGATTTCATTCTTTTTGCTGCCAAATAATATTCCATTGTGTATATATACCACATTTTTAATCCAATCATCTATTGAGGGACCCTTAGGTTGATTCCATATCTTTGCTATTGTGAGTAGTGCTATAATGAATATACAAGTGCAGCAGGTATCTTTTTAATAAAATGATTTCTTTTTCTTTGGGTAAGAGTTCCAGTAGTGAGAATATTGAACTGAATGATAGTTCTACTTTTAATTCTTTGAAAAAATCTCCACACTTTTTTCCATAGAAGTTGTACCAATTTACATTCCCACAACACTGTATAAGTATTATATTTTCTCTGCATCCTCATCAACATCTGTTATATTATTGACTTTTTATAATAGTCATTCTTATTTGTGTAAAAGGATATCTCATTGTGGTTTTAATTTGCATTTCTCTGGCAATTAGTCAGGTTGAGCACTTTCTTTATATGCACATTGCCCATTTCTATGTCTTCTTCTGAAAAAATATCTATTCACATCCTTTGCCCACTTTTTAATTGGATGATCTTTGTGTTTGTTGCTGAGTTATTTGAGTTACTTGTAAATTCTAAATACCAGTCACCTGTTCAATGCATAATTTGCAAATATTTTCTCCTATTCTGTCAATTGTCTGTGAACTCTGTTGATTATTTCTTTTGTCGTGCAACTTTGTAGCATAAAGTTCCTTTTGTCTATTTTTGTTTTTGTTGCTTGCGCTTTTGAGTCTTAGTCATGAATTATTTTCCTAGACCAATGTCCAGAAGAGTTTTCCCTAGGTTTTCTTTAGTATCTTTATAGCTTCAGGTTGTCCTTTCCCCAGCGTATGTTTTTGTTGATTTTGTTAAGCATCAATTGTCTGTAGATATGTGGTTTTATTTATAGGTTCTCTATTCTGTTCCACAGACCTATGTGCCTGATTTTGTACAAGTACCATGTTGTTGTGGTTGCTAGAACCTTGTAGAGTAATTTGAGGTCAGATAATGTGATGCCCCTAGCTTTGTTCTTTTTGCTGAGGATTGCTTTGGCTATTTGGGCTCCTTTTTTGGTTCCATATGAATTTTAGGATTGTTTTCCTAATTCTGTGAAAAATAACATTGATATTTTGATAGAGATTTCATTGAATCTATAGATTGCTTTTGGAAGTATGGTCATTTTAACAATGTTAATTCTTTCAATCCATGAGCATGAGATGTTTTACCATTGTTTGTGTCATTCACATTTTTTTTAAACCAGTGTTTTGTAGTTTTTCTTGTGCAGAACATTCATCTTCTTGGTTAAATACATTCTTAGGTGTTTTTTGTAGTTATTGTAAATGGAATGGCCATTTTGATTTGGTTCTCCACTTGATTGTTATTGGTGTATAGACATGTTACAAATTTTTGCATATTAATTTTGTACCCAGATAATTTACTGAATTCATTTATCAAATCTAAAAGAGGAGTCTTTAGGGTTTTCTAAGTATAAGATTACATTTTCAGCAAACAAATAATTTTACTTTCTCCTTTCCAATTTGAATGTCTTTTATTTCTTTTTTAAAATTTGATTGCTCTGGCTAGAACTTCCAATACTGTGTTGAATAAGAGTGGTGAAAGTGGGCATCTTTGTCATGTTCTAGTTCTTAGGGGGATTGATTTCGACTTTTCCATGTTTAATATGATATTGACTGTAGATTTGCTGTTAGGCCTTTATTATTTTGAGGTATGTTCCTTCTATCCCTAGTTTGTTGAAGGTTTTTATTATGAAGGGGTGCTAAACTTTATATAATGATTTTTCTGCATCTGTTTAAATGATCAGATAGATTTTGACCTTAACTCTATGTGATGAATCACATTTATTGATTTCCGTATGTTGAACCATCTTTGCGTTCCTAAAGTAAAACCCACTTAATCATGGTGTATTATCTTTTTGATGCACTACTGGATACAGTTTACTAGTATTTTGTTGAGGCTTTTTGCAACTCTGTTCATCAGAATTCTTGTTTTTTTTTTACTTTCTTTTGTGTTCTTATGGCTTTGGTATAAGATTTTATTGTCAGTGAACAGAGGTAATTTAACTCATTCTTTTACGATTTGGATGACTTTTATTTCTTTCCTGATTGCTATGACTAGAACTTTCAGTACTATGTTGGATAACAGTGGTGCAAGTGGGAAATTGGGGTGATAATGGCTTTATAAAATGAGTTAGGGAGAATTCCCTCCTTCTTGACTTTTTTAAATAGTTTCAGGAGGATTGGTATTAGTTCTTCATTGTTCATTTGGTAGAATTTGAATCTATCTGGTTATGGTTGTTTTTTTCGTTGTTGTTGTTGTTGAGAGATTTATTAATTACTGACTTGATGTTGCTACCCATTATTGGTCTGTTCAGAATTTCCAGTTCATTCTGTATCAATGCTGGGAGGTACGTTTTCAGGAATTTATCCAGTTCCTTTAGGTTTTCTCAGTTGTGAGCAAATAGTGTTCACAGTAGTCTTTTGTGGTTGTAATATTTCCCTTTTCATTTCTTATCATGTTTATTTAGATCTTCTTTCTTTTTTGTTATTCTGGCTAGCAGTTTCTTAATTTTGCTTATCTTTTCAAGGAAACTTTCTGTTTCGTTGCTCCTTTGTTTTTGTTTGTTTTTGTTTTTGGTCTCAGTTTTATTAAGTTCTACTCTGATATTTGTTATAATTTTTCTTCTGCTATCTTTGGGTTTGGGTTGTTTTTATTTTTCTACTTCCTTAAGGTGTGACATAGCTTGTTAATTTGCAATTTTTGTATATTTTTATATGTAGGCACCTAACACTATAAATTGCTGTCTTAGCACTACTTTTGTTGTATCCCAGAGGTTTTGATATATTATGTTTTCATTTTTATCAATTTCAATTTTTTTAATTTCCATCTTAATTTCATCATTGACCCAAAGATCTTTCAGAAGCGTATTAATACGTGCATTTTTATAATTTTGAAAGTTTTTCTTGGTATTGATTTCTAATTTTATTTCACTATAGTCTGAGAAGATACTTGATATAATTTCAATTTTTTAAATTATGGTGTATCTTGGAGAAGGTTCTCTGTACTGTTGAGAAGAATGTGTATTATGTGATTGTTGCATAGAATGTTTGCTGTAAATATGTTAAATCCATTTTGTCTAAAGTATAATTCAAATCTAGTGTTACTTTGTTGATTTTCTGTCTTGATGATCTGTCTGGTGTTGTAAATGGAGTGCTGAAGTCCTCCACTGTAATTGTGGTGTCTGTCTCTTTATTTAGGTCTAGTATTTTTTAAATTAATCTTGGTGCATCAGTGTTGGGTACATAAATATTTAGGATTGTTATATCCTCTTGTTGAATTAATTCCTTTATCATTATGTAATGATCTTTGTCTTTCTTTTTTTTAACTCAGTTTAATTTAAAGTCTGTTTTATCAATGTAAGCGTAGCTACTCCTGCTTACTTTTGGTTTTCATTTGCATGGAATATCTTTCTCACCTCTTCACCTTCAGTCTACAAGTGTCTTTACCAGAAAGGTGAGTTTTTCGTAAGCAGCCCATAGTTGGTTAGTTTTTTTAAAAATCCATTCCACCAATCTACGTATTTTTTGTATTGTATTTAATCCATTACATTCAAGGTTAATATTAATATGTGAGGTTTTATTCCTGTAATAGTGTTAATTGTTATCTTGTTGTAGATTCATTGTTTCTCTTTTTCTCTCTATGTGTTTCTCTTTGTAGTTTGGTGAAGTTCCGTCATGTTATCACTTGATTTCTCTCTTTCTTTATTCTGTAATTATTTTATAAGACCTGTGAGTTTTACACTTTTGTGTGTTTTTATAATGGCAAATTTTGACCTTTTATTTCCATTAGTACTTCCTTGAGCACTTTTTGTAGGGCTGGCATAGTGGTAATGAATTTTCTCAGCTTTGCTTCTTTAGAAAGACTTCAAAATTATTTACGTATAAAGCTTATTCTGGCAATTGATAACATTCTTGATAGCAGTTTGTTTGTTTGTTTGTTTGTTTGTTTGTTTGTTTTTTCTTTAAGCTCCTGAAAATAGGATTCCAATCTCTTCTGGCTTATAAGGTTTCTGCTGCAAAGTCTGTTGTTAGACTAATGAGGTTTTCTTTAGTGATAGCTAGGTGATTTTCTTTTGGTGATTTTAAGTTTTTTTCTTTATGTTGACTTTGGACAATGTGATGACTATCTGTCATGGTGAAATCTGTTTTGCAATGTGTTTTCCTGGTGTTTATTGGGTCTGCTGTATCTGGATATAGCAATCTCTTGATAGACTAGGGAAGTTTTCATCAGTTATTTCTTTAAATAGATTTTCTAAATTTTTACTTTTTCTTCTCACTCTGCAATATGCAATGACTTATATGTTTGGTCACTTTATGTAGTCCTATATTTCTCAAAGAGTGTGTTCACGGTTTGCATTCTCTATATTTTTCTATGAGTAGATTATGAAAAAAAAAAAAAAAAAAACTGTCTTCAAATGCCAAAGCCCCTTCTGCTTGGTCTAGTCTACGGTTGAAGCTTTCAACTATATTTGTAATTCCTTCAATTAATTTCTCATTTCTGGAAATTTTGTTTTATTTTTTAAGATATCTCTTTGTAAGTTTTTTGTTTATATTCTGAATTGGTTGTTGATTTTCTCATCTCTTTATACTGGTTTTCAGATTTCTCCTGAATATCACTGAGCTTCTTTAATGTCAATATTTTGAATTCTTTATCCAGCATTTCAAAACTTTACTTTTGATTAGGATCCTTTACCTGAGAATTACTGTGTTCCTTTGCAGGTTACACACACATTGCTTTCTCATATATTCAATATTATGTCTTCACATATGGAGAAACAGTCATTTCTTATTTTTGAATTGACTTTCATTGCAGTGAGATGTTTTTTATTCTTGAGGAGTGATTAGAATATATGTTGAGCAGGACCATTTAGGCTTTACTTCTGGATGTGTTCAGTGGTGAAAACTCTGTGTGATTTCCTAGTTACTAGTAGTCTCAGTGTTGAGTATCGTGGCTTTCTCAAATGCTGATTATACTGGCAGTGCAGATGCATGAGCAAGGTTATGACTTCCTGGGTAGCTGAAGTGGTGTGGAGAATGGTGGTAGCAGAGGTCATAAGAAGCTTGTCTTTTTATCTGAGAGCTGTATACTGTGTCAGCAGATGTAATGGGCTGTGCAGATTGACCTTCAGGCCAGTAGGTGGTGCTGGCAAGTGAGAGGAAGCTGCAGTGGGCGATGGCAGTATGCTTGACCCTTGTTAACCAAAAGAAGTATTTGGGTGTCCCAGGCAATGGGTTGGATGGTGGAATGCTCAGTGGTCTGGGTCCCATGCTCTGCCTCTGAGGCTAGAGGTGGTGAATCTGAGCAGGGCTGTGGTGGTGAAGCCTGCATACACCACTTCAGTGGTGGGCATAAGTGCCAGCCCTGACCGAGTCAAGGAGCAGTTCTCTGAGCCCTGGAGAAATGCCCCAGCAAGAAGCAAGGCAACTGCTGCTATGCTCAACTCTGGCAGGAAGTCAAGACAGTTAGCCAAGTCACCTGTAGTTTGCCTTCAGTCAGCAAAACCACCCCAGGCCACAAACTGTGCCACCTAGGTCAAAACCACACCCATTCTGTTCTTGAAGAAGGAGAACACCCAACTCCAGATCCCATGGCTGGAGCCTATACCATACCGTACTGTCCACTCTGGCCTTGAGGGCTCCTGCCCTGCTCACGTTCAGATCACCATCCCTAGCTCAAGATGCTACAAACCATTGGCTGCCACCCCCACTAGCTGGCAGGTTTCCATGCAGCTGGCTATGAGCTAGAATCAGGAATGACTTCCTTCTGTAGGAGCCCACATCTGGGAGTATACATGGGACACTTCCTAGTGCCTTTCCTTTTCACAGTCTCCCAGCAGCCCACCAAGTTAAACTGAAGCCTTAGAAAGGTCAAGGTACTCCCCTATGACTTAAATTGCTTGGTTACCCAGTAGGAATATGTATTGTGGAAACTCTCTCCCTGTCCCGACTAGGGATTCATGCATGGTTTTCAGCCAGAGCTCACCACAGAGGCTGTGCCCAACTTCTTTTGTCCAGTATCTGAAGTTTTCTTGCATTTTTCTGTTGAACTCCCAGGTTTCTTGGAATATAGTTCATAATGTGAATCCCTACACACTATTTTGCTATTAATATTTCCAAGTTGGTGATACATACTGACAAAACCTCTATTCTGCCATCTTGGAAAAAAGTAAAAAATAAAACCTCAGTATTTAATAAATCTTTTCTATACTAATTTTTTATATTTCTATTTCTCCCATAGCCTGTCTCCTGGTTAATGTGTTCGTTGACTTTATTGAGAATTCCTGTCACTTTATCCCACTAAACCATTATGTACTCATGGAGCCCCTTGCTTCTTCTACCTAATTCGACCCCTAGCAAGACATTTTACTTATCTTTCCTAGTGTCCTACAGTTCATGTTCTTGAAGTTTTGTTACACTCATTTAGCTATCCCTAAACTTGGAAAATATCTACTGTTTGTTTAACATTCTCAATTTCTGTATTGTGTGTAAATTTTGGGAGTCTGCATTTTAGGAATCTGACAGCCTTCATTCATCTTATCCTGTCTCTTTCCCTGCTGGCCCAAACTGGCACTGCTTCTGCTGACATGACATTGTCAGAAATCTTGTGGGTCTTCCATGTATGCAATGGGGGTTCACAACACTGAAAAAGAGGGTTCTTCACAGATCTTTCTTGTAAAATTCCATCCTGATTCCTTGCTTCTACTAAAATGGTTGAGTAGGTCTATTTATTTTAAACCAAAATTCTTCATGAAAAGATTGTCCTACCATACTCTTATCCTTTCAGGGAACCCTTTCCTAACAGTGAATCTCCTAATTTTAGCATATTCTTCCATCTTGATATATTGAAAATTTTCCAAATCATCAAGGGCTGATTCCTTGTGCTTCCCAGTTCTTTCCTTGATTCACCTCTCTTTCTCACATTTTACTATAAGCAACACAAAGAAACCAGGCTGCACTTTCAACACTTTCTTTGAAAATGTTTTTAGCTAAAACTTAAGTTTATCACTTGCAAGTTCTGCTTTTCACATAACTGTAAGATATAATTCAGCCAAGTTTTCTGCCACTATATAACAAGGATTCCTTTTCTACAGTTTCCAATTACGTGTTTCTTGTTTTCTACTAACCCCTTACCAGAATGTTTTTAGTGTTCACATTTATAACAACATTATATAGATAGATAGATAGATATAGAAAGATATAGATATTCCCTAAGACTATAGAAGCTTTCTCTACAGTGCTCCCAACTTTTTTCCGAGCCTTTAACAATCGTCATATTTCTACCAATTGTCTCTTCAAGACCATTTAGACTTTTTCTATCATGCACCTCAAAATTTCTCCAGCCTGTAGCCATTACCCAATTCCAAAGCAACTTTCAGATTTTCAGATATATGTTACAACAGGATGACACTCCCCACTCCCAAAATCTGTATTGTAGTCCTAGGACTGCTGTAACAAATCACCACAAACTGGTTGCTTAAACCAACGGAAAGACATCTCCCACTTCTGGAGGCCAGAAGTCTGAAATAAAGTGATTGGCAGGATCACGTCCCTTTAGAAGTCTCTGGGGAAGAATCTGTTCCATACCTCTCCCTTAGCTTTTGGTAGCTGCCAACAATACTTGGCATTTCTCGGTATGTGGCTGCATTACTTTAATCTTTGCCTCCATCTTCATATTGCCTTCTCCTCTGTGTATGGCTTTCATTCTGTTGGTTTGTTTTCTGTGTGTTTATCTCAAAATTTGAACTCATTTTGCCTCTCTATTAGAAGGATGCATGTGACTGAATTTAGGACCTGCTCAGATAATTCATGATAAGTTCCTCCTTTCAAGATTGCTAACTTAATCATATCTTTTGCTATATAAAGTAATGTTCACCAGTTTTGGGGATTTGGATATGGACATGTTTTTTGGGGGCCACTAATCAGCATTCTGCAGATTAGATGGAATGTATTTCTGAAGATAAAATTATAATCATGCATATTGGCATCATAATACATTTGCATCTTTCTAAAGAAAAGCTGAAATTTAATCTATTTATCTTTTTATTTCCTCCTAAATGACTTCCTCCCTCTTAACTTAGAGCTAGTACCAAAACCTTTTAAAATAATTCCTCAGCTGCCAACCTGACTTTCACCACATCACCTTGCCTCATATTTTACCAGAAAAATTAAGTCCACCCAGCATAAGCTGCTTAGGATTCTCTATTATCCATTCATCCAATTCATTTAATAAGATACCTAAACTCTTCTAAGTGTTCAGGACATATTTGTAAATTAAAATTTTTTGAAAAATTGATGAAGTCACATGCCCATAAAAAGCTTACATTCTGACAAGGGGATAAAAACTAAACATAAATTACCAACATATATGTTAAATGATGATAAGTACTATGGTAAAGACTAAAAAGCATGGGGAGTCCCTGGGGGCAGGAAAGAATAGGTATTAGAATGGGAGTTTTATAGGCCTATTGAGAAGGAGACATTTAAGCAGCCAGGTGATGCAATTAACTAGGTAGCTATCTAAGGCAAGAGCATTCAGACACTGGAAAGGAAAATAGCAAAGGCCCTGTGATAAAAGGATGCCTGATGTCTTTAATAATCAACAAGGAGCCAGTGTGACTGTGGGAGAATAAGCAAAGTGGAGAATGGTGGTAGATGAATTCAGAAAGATAAGAGGAATGTAGAGAAGGCAGATCATGTAGAGTCTTTCAGCAATTGTAAGGACCTGGGCTTTTACCCTGACGGAAATGAGAAGCCATTCCAGAATTTTGAGAAAGGGGTGACATGACCTGAAACTAATTTTTAAAGGACCATTCTGGTTGCTGAGTTCGAGTAGACTTTGGAGATGAGAAGGCAAGTGTAACAGCAGGGAGACCAGTTAAGAGATAATAACAGTTAAGTCAGGTGAGAGACGATGGCTTGGACCAGGTGGTAGCTATAAAGGACTAAGAAGTAGCTGGATTCTGGATATGTTTTTACAGTAGAGCCAACAGAATTGCTGATAAGGTGTTGAAAAAAGAAGAGTTGAGGGCGGCTTAAGCAACTTCTCTATCTTCTCTTCTGAGACAGAGAGGCTGAAGGTGAAATGGATCTGAAAGTGGATGGAGAAGATTTGTAGTTCGGTTCTGGATATAATAATTTTGAGGGCTCTATTATGCAGTCAAGTGGATAGGCTGAGGAGGAGGCACTTAGATATGTGAATCTAGACACAAAAGTCCTAAGTGTGGGTGAGAGTCCTAAACTGGAGCTTCCATATTTCTTGTTTCTTCCATATTTCATATCACTTGCATATTTATCCTGTGAGTTCTTTCTCCTCTCAAGCCCAGGAGAATTAGTACTTCTCCCAATTCTAAGACGTAAGCTATGCCCTTGATCCCATTCTTCAAATCTCTACTCAATTTGTTTATTTAGCTATTTTCTGTTTTCTTTTGAACCGTAAAGCCTCTTGGTTCTACTTTGGCTATGTTCCCTGTGCCTAAAATCAACTCCAGGCTTTTCTATCCAAATCCATACCCTTCTACCTACATTACACAGAAAGTTTAAAATTTCTGTTATTCCTGATTTGTCCTCTTCCTTGCCTGTGTCTGCCTCCCGTCTTGCAAGTTTCAAGATATCAAGAGCATTGTCTATTTGATGTCTCTCATTTCCCTGCTTGGATTGGATGAACACGGCACCCTAAAGGACTTCCTGTAGTCTGAGATCACAGTTTCACACATTGATTTTTTTAAACTGCCACCAAACTAGGAATATGACAGACAGTAGACAATCATCTCCTTTCTCCAATGAAAATCTTCCCAAATTAGAAGGAAGATGTAAGTGTGGTTCCAAGCAGTAGCAAGGTTAAAAAATGGCTTCCATGCTTTAGAATTAACTGGAAGAACCTTATAGTTTCTCCTATTGATTCCTTCTATTCCAGCTACAGTAGCCTCCTTGATAACTTCAAATACTCCAAGCTCCAGCCTCAGTGCCTTTGAATGTGCTGTCCATTCCTTCTAGCACTCTTTTGTTACAGAAATCCAAGAGACCAGAGAGACCAATGGGTGAAACAGGAGGATTTTATTAAAGTGGCCACTGGCTCAGAGGATTAGCATCCCAAGTCTGAGCCCTGGAGAAAAAAAATGGGGTACTTTTATATATCCAGGATGATGTAGCAGCTAACAGGTTTACAGAAGTCAGAACAAAGAACAGTTAATTAATTTGCAACATGTCTTGTGATGTATGTTACATTTGAAAAAGAGCATTTTGAGAAATGCATTGTACATTCTTTGGGTGTTTTCTTGCCCTGTGACCTTGCAGCTGGTTTGCAAGAAAAACAGGGGTCTTGAGATGCCTGGGAACTTTGCTAAGAATGTGGGGAAAATAGATAAGGTAGGTTTTACAGGGAGTTAGTTGATTCTAAGCAGAGCTGGGGGTCAGGTTTTACATTAAACAGTATACAACACAACAAAATTTACTTTATTATATAGCAACTACAAATTATAAGGTTTTGTTTCTACTATTATTGCTATTATTTAATTCTCTTCTTCACTTCTCTCCCCATACATCCCAATAGTTCACTCTCTCACTTCAGGCAAGTCTTTACTCAAATATGCATACAACAGAGAGTGCCTCTCCACTTTTTTGTCTAAACTAGAAACTCAATTACTTCTCATTCCTTTACCTGCCTTTCCCCCTTTCATCAGCATTTTTAATACCTGATGTTTCATATATTTGGGTGTTTGTTTTATCTGACTCTCCACACTGAAATGTGAACTCCATGAGCGGAGGGACATTGTCTCTTCTGTTTGCTGCTGTGTTCCCAGCATTTGAAATAGGGCCTGACACATAACAGTGTATAAGAACTGTTTGCTACATGAATGTGCTTGCAGTTGAGGGATCTTGACAGATGTGACAGCTCCTGTGCCCAAAGAACTGGAAGAAAAATCTGACCAATAAATACCCTGAATTTCCTCCTTCCTTGCTTTCACTGATGGCCATTAGGACACTACATTGGATGACAACTGGAATGAAAAATCAAGGAGAACAGCAAGGCTAAAAAGGAAAATTCCTTTTTACTTCATATAAGTCTTATAAATGATCTAGAAATCCAAATTTATCTGAGAGAGCACCTAAGATGGGAATATCCCTCATTCATTCAAGGATATCTCAAACAAACAAACAAAAATCAATCAAAAGTGGCTTGCAATGCATATGTAGATTCAGGATAAGTTTCATTTTATTCAACTTTCTTGTCGTGCCTCCCTTCCAACAACAAAGTTATCCTTCCACTATAAAAATTCAGGAGCCATCACTATCAAAAACGTAAGTAAGAAAGAGACATTCTGACTCAGCTGAGCATGAGGAAGCTGTTTCAAGATTCAGATGCAATAAGAAAGGCAGATCCAGTGTAGGGGTGTTGAGGTTCTGAGGTTCACTAGAAGAAAGAGAATTGACAAGGGTGGAGTACAGATGAGAGAGATTAGGAGAGAGGAGGCAGAAAATTTAAGGGGTGTCTAAGAACCAAGATTATGAGAAGTTGAATGAAGAAGTCTCCTACTAATGGATGTTATTTTCCACCTTCAGTTCTGCATATAACAAAGACTCTTTAGGAGACTACCTCTTTGCCCCCATGCCAATCTGCCCCTTCATTTCCTACCAGCATCACGTATAACCCACTGATGCATGTGGCTCATTTTCTTTGAGCTTTGATGAGGTTTTGGTTGGTAAGACCATCCCACTGTGTTCACATTCTGTTTACCTACAATACCACTATATGGTATTCAATCGAAGGGCATTTGGAAAGTGGAATGAAAGGAAATGAAAGCTTGTCCTCACCTTGAATCACATTTCAGGAGCTGAAATTAGATCCCACCCACTGAGAATGGAGAGCCTGTGTCACCCAACAAAGCTCAGCCCCCTTGGTGCATTCAAAGTTTCACGTCCCTGCCCCCTGGGCTTTGGCACCAGGGGTTCCACGGCTGTGCCCGGGATGAAAGCACTGTCCCCAGCTTGCTCTGAGGCAAAAACAGCCTGCTTTTAATTAGAAGCAGGAATCGTTGTTAGATTTCTATTTTTCTATCTTTTTTTTTTCTATGCTCGATGGCATGATATGTGTTACATATTTAATTAAAGAGGATCTAATGAGTACTTCTAACAGCCCTGGGGTCAGAAAAGCCACTGCAGAGATTCATGCAAATGAGCCAGGCTTTATTGCTTCCCTAGTGAGCAGCAGTGATGTTGTCCAAAATGACAGAGTCGGGGGGGGAGCCCATCAGCTTTCCAGCTTCCACAGGAAAAACCCGAGGGGAGGCAAACAAAGAGGTGGGGAGGGAAATTTGTAGGTTTTGTGTCTGGGCCCAGGAATAAGTCTAAATATATAATAGTGATAGTCTAAACTTTTGAAATATAGTGTACAAATGAGCCAATTGGGGCAATGGCCTAGGCCAGAAAACAACCCAAAAGAACTGAGACGCAGGACACAGGGTCACACTTTTTGACATAAAAAGATATTTAGAAAAGAAGAGTGAAGAAAAGAGAGATAAAACAAAATATGCTAAGTCACTTGAATTTTATTTGATGGAAAACGGGTCACTCAATGTGCTTGTTCCTGTTATAGCAATTGCCTTGTGAGTTAACAACAGACATATTGGAACTGGCTCCTCACAACTGAGCACCTGTTATCTCCCTGCTCCCATGACTCCTACTAACTCCCTCCATGATATCAGTATCCCACTGTATTATAATTGCCTATTGAGTTTCTGTCTACCCTGCCTGAGTGAAGGTTGATTGAGTACAAGGATTTTGTTTCTTTTTTCTCCGTATTATTTTTGTCTTGTTCATGGGTAGCATCTAGCACAGTGCCTGGAATATGATATGATCTCAGTTATTATTGAATGAATGAATGATCCTAATGTAATCAATTTGATCTGAGGCCACTCTCAGCATATTTATGGCATCCAAAACAAAAGCTCACTGCAAATTTGTCCCTGAAAATACTAACAAGTTGTTTAGACTTTTGCTGAGCGTCCACACTTTGGCAAATGAAGAATGATGTCATATTGCATATTATACCAGAAGACTTTTAAGAAACTGTCCTTTAACTAAGAAACAGAATAATTTTAATGCCTTGTCCTTTATTAAAACATAGTTTTGAAAATAAAATTTAAATATTACAGACGTTTTTGAGATAATTGGGAGATAATTGATATTAGATGAAATTCAGAAAGTATTTTTGTTAGATGTTAATGGAATTGAGTTATATAGAAGACTATTTTGTGGTGATTTTTAAATATAGCTACAAATTCTTTCACAGTCACCTTGTGGGGGGATCTGTGTTTATGCCTACTTTGACTGTCAGGGTTCACTGGAACTGATGATGTAAGGCTTCCGAGGTGTTACCAGAAAAGTCCATGCAGGTTCCATCTGGTACTCCTAGAACATCCTTCTCTGAAAGTTCCTTTTTTAAGAGGCTCCCATTCTGAACCCAACCACCATGATGTGAGATGCCCAAGCCATAGGGAGGGGCACTATTTGGCTATTTCAGTCCACAGGCTCAACTAAACCCAACATTTGAGTCATTTCTGGGCTTATTTGCCCAGAATTACCAATATAATTTCAGCCCCCAGACATGTGAATACTCCTGGCTGAAACTGCAGATATTGTGGACCAAGGTTTGTTAAGCAGAAAAAGTAACTGAAACTGTCCATGATAGTTTTTGGAGATGCATGCTGAAGAACTTAGGGATGAAGCACCATGATATCTTTAACTTACTTTTAAATAGCCAAATAAATATGGGTAAAGATAGTCAGATAGGTAGATTGAACTAATTCAACAAAACATTGATAATTGTCAGATCTAGATGATGAATATATTATTGTTCATTGAAATATTTTCCTGAGCATCCAGGAAACTGTAAAATTTTCATAACAAAGTTTTTGTTAAAGTGCTTTTAAAAATCCTTCTTCCCCCACCCCCAAGTTCTGTTTGTCAGAGAAACCTACATTTATCACACATGTATCTCTCTGATCTCTCAGAATCTCTTTCTCCTACCTCCTTCAGAGCCGTTTCCTTGGGTGGCTATGCCTTTCCCAGCGAATCAAGAAAACCTCTCTCTCTTCTTTGGTATCTGTCATTTTACAAGGTGGAGGGTTTATTAGGAATGTAAACACTAATGCACACAATTTTTTCTAATTAATAACATGATTTTTAAAAACTTTCAGAAATTACTGTGATTAATAAAATGGAAGACTTCCATTGAATTTTATATTCATTGGTAAAATTACAGCAAAAACTATCTGCATTCAAAATTTAAAATTTTCCAAAGCAATGCTACAGATTACTATTCTTGTCAAAAGATAGCAAAGCATGTTTTTAACTGATTACAAGGCAAATCAAAACCAAAAATAGGGGAAAATGATCTGATCAAAAATGTTTCTTCCTCTATCCTCCCAACCCCATATTTCCTTTACTGCATGATTCACTCTTAATAGCCCAGTAGAAATTCTTTCCTCTTTTACCAGCCCCTGGTCACCTCCCCAAATAATTGTCCCCCTTACCTCTTGAAGGACCCTGCTCTCCTGAGGAGCCGAACCAGGATGAACCTTGGAACTCCAATTCTATTATAGGCAAAATCCCTTACATCTTTGATACCATCTTTAAGTAGTCCTTCCCACATGGCTACATAAATCGAAAACTACTTTTCTCCTTGATAATACCACTTCCTTTCTATATATTCTTTTGAGAAGAGGAAGAAGAAGAGAAAGAAGAAGAAGAAGAGGAAGAGGAAGAGGAAAAGAAGAAGAAGAAGAAAGAAGAGGAAGAGGAAGAAGAAGAAGCAGAAGCAGCAGCAAGCTATTTTTCACTGAGTACATACCATATAGTGGGTTTTATGCTACTCTCTTTTAATAATTATTTTAATTAATCATCACAGCAATTCCATGAGGTGAGTTCACCATTACTGATACTTTAGAGATGAGGAGACTGAGGCATAGAGTGACTGAATAGCTTATTCATGGTCAGTCAGCTGGGAAATGACGAACCAGGATAGAAACCAGCTAGTCTTGTCAGGAACCCATGCTTGAAACCATTACGCATAATGTCTTCCTCGGAGATCTTTCTTAATAAACTCTATTTCTCCACTCTACCACCCCACCCTGGACACCCAGAACCAGAAAGGGTCAATTTGTGCACACTGCAACATCCAAAACACTGTCCCTCTCCATCCCCAGACATCTGCTAATACTTGAAGTCCATACCATAATGTCTTCACCATCAATCTAGCTCCAGGACACTCACAGTTTCTTCCTTGATATCAACCTGTGAATTCCATTAGGCTTCTGCCATCTTTCGCTGAACCTATATGCCAGCATTTATTCTGATGATCTCATAACTCTGTAGCACCTTCAGAGACTAGCTAAGCTATCTCCCACCACAGCCACACATCACCACCACCACCACTCAGGGTCTTGAATGTGCAACCATTTTTTAAAATGATTTCTCTCTTCTTATTCTCTACTTCACCTTCACTGTCACTCCTACTGAACTGGTTTTCTTTCCTAGCCACAAGTTCCAGTTACCATGCCATTTCTTATTCTCTGGTAACTCCATTCCTAGCTCATTCCTCTTCCTATTCACCTTAACGTTACATGGAGTCATTTCACCACCACCTTCCAATGCCTCACTTTCCGTGATATTTTCTCCTTTATAGTTCTCAACTACCCTTTGCTTTTTCTATTCACCCTTCAAGGCTATGAAATTGCAACCAGAGAACTGCATGAAAGCATGTTTAATTTTTGTTAAAAGATTAACAAGTGATTTTAATTGAACTCAGCTGGCCTTTCCATCTTATCTGAGCCTCATCACCTCCTTATCTCATATCAACCCCACATTTCATTTTCCCTGGTAGTTGCCTGCAATGTTTCTGTTTCCTCACCCACCCAACCCACCCATTCTCTCACCCATCTCATGTTACTCATCTCACTCCCAGATGATCCTGAAAACTATGTGCTTGACCTGCCATGAGTCTAGAATGCCTTTCTTTGCTCACTCCCTCATTCAAAGCTCCTAAAGAGAAGTAGTCTATGACTCCTTTTAAAACCAAGTACACCACCTAGGTTCTTTTCCTACTACTTTCTCCTTTCACAAAGATCTTGCTGTATCAACCCTCCCCATCCTTTGTCTCATAGCTTTAGCTATTCTCTCTGCTCTAGCTGTTTTTGCTTTATTTGCAAACGTATTTCTATTTCTCTTTACCTATTAAATACAATTTATTTCTGCTCTTCTGCTAGTCTATCTATTGTTATTTTTAAACTACTACCTATCCCCTCAACAAAGTTGTGTGTCCCCTCGGTGAAGAAAAATGCATTCATATCCTAACTGTCCATTAACTTTTTGCGAGAAAACTTCCTCTTATTAATCTCTCAAAATGGTTTTCCCAAGGATGCCAGTGATCTCTACGTCAATAAGCCAACAATTGTTTCTTAGCCCTCATTCCCAGACTTTTCTAAAGAATCTAAAATCTTTCGCTATCCTCTTTCTCATGAAATTTTATCCCACATGGATCTTTTGTTCTTTTGCTTTCCTCTCTCCCTTTGTAATTCCTGTTTTCTCAAAATAAGACCCATGAGGTCTTTTATCATCTGGTTCCATTAGATCTCGTGCCTTTTCTAAGGTCCTGAAAATTGGCACCTTTATGCAAATTTACATGCAAATACGTGTTTTCAGCCTCTGCCGACTTTTCCTGGATCTCCATTCTGGAATTGCCAAAGTACTCCCAGATATCTCCATAAACTGCACACATATTTAAGCCCCAACATAGAAACCTGGGCCTCCAAACCAAGCTGATTACCATAACAAGCTGATTGCTGTGTTTGAGACCACACACTCCTCAGTACAATAAATCACCAAGTTCATAAATTTGCCTTGTCACTCCCACTCCTACTGAATTCTCTCACTAGCCCTCTACCTGGATGTCAATAGCACACACAGTGCAGCTGTCATCACAGTGCTCTTCTGCTCAACCGCCTTCAAAGGCTCTCTACTGTCACTGAATCAATCAAACCCAACATTCTGAACTGTCAGTTTCTTCCATGTCCCATTCACTCTAATTTTTCAGCATTATCTCATCTTCTATTATGCACTTATTCACTTACCTGATAGACCAGTGTTTGAAAAATTTAATTATTTTAAAATATTGTGTCAACATTGTTTGTAAAACAATGATGTCTATCACAACATACCTCTAAATACTCTATAGGAGTGTGTAGGGATTAAAGGCATGGGTACTGTAGTCATAATAAAGCAGTTTAGAGTCCTAGTTCAGCCCATTTAGAAGTTGTATGCCCTGGGAAAATTAAATAATCTCTCTAAGCCTTGATTTTCATCTATAAAATGGGTGCTTTTAAGAATTAAATGAAATAGTATAAGCAAAGTGCTGCCCACCGTACTAGCATGTAGGTAATAGTTTAAATGTTTACTGTTTTTGCCATGTGAAATTGTTTTATAATAGTATCTTTGCTACCTTAATCTGGGCTCCACCCAGAGTTGGCCTCATCTCAAGCCAACTTCATAAGCAAGCAATGTGTTTCTATGATAGAGAATTGGGACTGAGTCTCATCAGGCAGTGTCCTATTGTCTTTGGTTGGAAGAAACTGACCACGTGATTTATAATCTCTCACTTTTCTGGAGGTCACTTAACTTGATGAGTAAAACCAGATCAATTTAATTTTATCAGTAAAACTAGAAAATGAGCATCTGAGTGTTCTGAGCAGCCAAATAGAAGTCCAAGGCAGCTCCTTTACTCAGTGGAGATTTCTTCGTTGGTGTTCTCTGTTCTAATTCTTTAACCCACCAACCAGCTGACCAGGTTCTTTCTGAACAGGAATCAGGTATCTGAGTTCTAGTTCTGAATATTCCAGGAGATCTGTGTGTGACCAGAGTGAAGGAAATAAATTTTCAGTGCTTACATTTTCTTATTTATAAAATTAAAAAATTAGAAGAATTTTTTCTACTCTCACTTAAGAGCCCCAGGAATAGCACATATTAGATACTCAGCAAACAATGTACTCAGTGAATCAATAGCATCTGTGAGGCCAGATCAGTTATTAAGAGCAATCACCCTTCAAAAAATGAAACAATAATTTAAATCTATATCACACATTATTAAACACCAGGTCATGAGTACCCCGAGCCCCTAGGTTCAAAGAATTTAAGCATTTCATGACACCTCTCCATCTTCCCAAAGCCCTCGGCCTCTCTCATAAGAGCATTTCCTAAACTCTTTATGGAAGCAGTGGGCAGAAAATAGCATGGCAGCCATATGACTGAGCCAGTCTCTGTGCATTGCCAGCACTAGGGGATCTAACTAAATATCAACAGTTTCTCCAGGATGCCTGTTACTCGTTCCTTTTAGCATTCGATGAGGTCAGAGAGTGAGGGAGGGCCGTGATGCAGCGAGAGCTCCTGGCTCCTGTCACCCAGTCTGTCTGCTATTCATGTAACCCCAGCCTGCAAGCAGGCCCAAAGGTGCCTCCCTTACATGCAAGCCCCAGAGCTCGCTCCGATTGGCTCCAGGAATCTTGGCCCTATCAGCTGGGAGGCAATGACTGAGGTAAACCTTGGTACCACAAACCCCACAGCCATAAATTTCACTTACATCTAGTAAAACACAGGCATCCAATTAAACCCATAATTCTATAAACTTGCCAGCAATCAAGCTCACAGTTTAAAATGAAGATGGGCAGGTGCACTCAATCAATACCATCGAGGTTACAGCCTGCATTTTGTAGGCTGCTTCTGTGTTGAATCTTCTGTTATTCTTGTTGCTGTTTGTTTTCTGCCTGAGAGGAAATAACAAATGCTCTTGCTTACTCTTCTGTAACATTGCCCTGTGCATTGGAGTGAAGCTAAACCCTGAGGCTGGCCAAATGGGGAATGTGTAGGAGCAGAGAGGCCCTTCCCTGGTGTGGTCCTGCTCTGCACCCAACCCCATTCTCTCCAGCCTGGAGACCACTCTCTGGCCGAATCACAGACTTGCCTCTAAGGTACACAGGTAATTTCCTCAGCCTGGGCTGGGGATCTCTGCCCCAGGGGTATCTTTTTCATGGATTTCCTTGACCCGCTAGCCACCATCATGGACTGCTACCCACCAGGAACAATTTACCCTGTGTTGGGTTGCTGTGGTTATCCAATTTACAGGGGGCTTGATGTAAAGATTAACACATTTGAAAGAGCATTAAAAAATAGTTCATCCGTTAACATTTCAACAGGCAACAGCCCCCTGAAACTACAAGGGGAGAAGCTGTGCATGGCTCCCATCAGCTTCTCCCAGGTGGGTCTACCATCTCCGTGTGCATCTTCCTCCTTCTCCTTTATGACTCCATCCCTTCCCTTCTGCATGACGGTCACGCTTCCCCTCCCTCTATAGATCTCTGCTTTGTTTCCTCCCACTCTTTATTGATTTGACCAACACATAAGCAACATCTACTCTGCGTATGCCTCTATATGCCTCTATTTGCATTGCCCCTTTTCTTCCTCCACCCCTTCCCAAAATAAACTAGCCTCATCTGATTATTAAATGAAAGTGCACTTAGAGCTTTATTTTCACAGTATCATACTTTTTATAAGAATAAAGAAAGCATCTGTACATGCTTCTTCATAGATTTCCTTGACGAATTATCTCTCAAAAATTTCTTACCTCTCTTATCAATTGAAATAAAAATTCATAATGGGAACATAAATGATCAGTAAAGAAAAATATATGAAGAAACAGACCAGATCTGCCCTTTGCTAGAATCAAAAGAGATTTTGGTAGCTAATGACTTTTTTGTCTGCAAATTCTAAATGGAGTTCCTAGTCAGGCCTTCTGACTATTGGCATCCCTGATGTGGATGTTCTCTGTTGGCTCAGGTATCAGGACCCAGCATTTGCCAAGTTTGTTCATTATCCTGGGGGCATGAGTCATTACAGCATACAGAAGAAATGTTCCTGGCAGAATGCAAGTCTGGTACCTGCAAGTAACAACATCAAAGAGATAGGAAGGCACTGGAAGAAATCCAGGCCTATTTCTCATGTAAACATCTATGTTTCTCTTGTCCACAGTTCAGGCAATTCTTGAAGTTGAGGTAAAAAAGTGGTTAGGTCGCATAAAAAGGATTGCTAAAAAAATCCAACCATGTAGCAATTTCTGTCTTGAAAAATCATACAACTCATCCTCATTAAAAAATTATGTATATTCTCATACCAACATGATGTCGCTGAACCATGATCCTCACTGGTTAGATCCTTATGCTGGAAGATAACACAAGAGCAAGTCTGCTTTTACACTCTCTACTCCCCAGTGGGTAAACCAGAAAATAAACCCTACCTGGTCCAAGTCAAGGATGCTAATTTGAAAAACATAACTGCAAAGCAGGCCCTCAAACATCGAAACATCAGACTAGCATGAATAACTACCAGAACTAGTGGTCTAGGCCCCTAACCTGGTGCTTCACCGTATGTAGTTTTGTTTAATTTTTGAGACAACCTCATATCTTGAATATTATTGTTATTCCCGTTTTGTGGGTGAAATGCCATGGCCACAAAGGAGGCACGAACATGGGTTTATGCACCATGCTGCCCCTCCTGGGCTTGGACCAACTTGACATGGATGAGAACTAGTCTAAATGCCATTGGCAAGTGGGCAAAAGATGCAATTATCCAGCACGCTCGGATAGAGTAGCTGAGCAGCTCTTTCCGCCTCCTGCCTCTCCAAACCTGGTGACAGGGATAAACCCTGCAAAGAGGGTAGACTTCAGCTAGTGTGGATAATCTCCTTCAGACACTGGTGGATGGGAAATATGTAGATATATATACTCTGTCATTAAAATAACCCCGTTTTTCTAAGCTGCTAATAGGATTATTCAAAATGTTTAAAGCAAAATCCCAAAGCCTGTTATTGGTTTGCCAAAGAAACTAAGTCCTTTTTAAAAAAGTTTTAATCTTTCTGTGAATGTTGATTCTGAGTCAGACAAATGGGCACCAGTTTCTCTGCCGTGCCAGGCACTCAGCATCCAAGGACTTCTTGAGTCTAGTGTGCTTCCCCAGGGTTTTCACTAGGCATTAGTCCTCCTGTCAGGCACCTTCTCTTCCTCTCCCTGCCTGGACCGCCTGGCTCCTTCCTTGCACCCCTACAGAAACACAGAATCCATCAAATGCCAGCTCAGCAAGCCTTCCTAAGGTACTCGTGCAGATGCAGACAGTAATTTCCTTCTTCCACTTTGCACTCAATTGGGATATTAAGAATGCACAGTTGCCTGAAGATTATTTTTTAAGTGCTTTTCAGTCACCTCAAGTTAGCATGTTTTTTCCATTAATGAGATTTTAAGGAATTTGAGGACTAAGACAGATTACTGTTTTTATTATGATTATTATTATTATTATTCTGGATTATGCTGTCCTCTCTCCTAACTCCAATTCTCTATCACCACCACACCTCATGATACAGTTTGGATCTGTATGCCCACCCAAATCTCATATTGAAATGCAATCCCACATGCTAGAGGTGGAGCCTGGTGGGAGGTGATTGAATCGAAGGAGTGGTTCCTAATGGTTTTGCACCATTCCTTTGGTGCTATTCCCACGATAGAGTTCTCATGAGATCTGGTTGCTTAAAAGTGTATGACACCTCCACCATATCTCTTTCTCCTACTCTGCCCATGCAAGACAAGCCTGCTTCCTTTTTGCCTTGATTGTAAGTTTCCTGAGGCCTCCCTCCCTGCTGAAACTGGAGTTCTTACATCCTTCTACTTGATGGATCTCATATTTTGCAGTTAATGGTAGGAAATAATTACAGTTCTATAATTACAATTACAGAAATTAGAGTATATAAGTAACTGTATTTCTTTTTATAATATTACTTCCCCCTTTACCTTATTTCATATAGTTGGCCAGCCATTATGCTTCCTGTACGGCCTGCAGAACCATGAACCGATTAAACCTCTTTTCTTTATAAATTACCCAGCTTCAAGTACTTCTTTATAGCAATGCAAAAATGAATTGGTATACTTTATGAATACCCCATCTGTTGGCATATGCACAACACACAGTGCTAACTGATTAGGAGGACAGTGCCAGGGTCACAGGTCAGCCTTGGCAGAGGAAACGATTTTTTGTCTGAAGTTGTGATTATAAGTTCAATTAAACATTATGGAACATCTTTCTGAAAGAGAACATCCAAGTAAATAAAGACTAAAGAGTGAGTTGCATAGAGATATAATATCCAGACTGGTCAAACACTTGTAAACATAGGTTTATGAGGTCTTTTATAGAAGTTATTTATGAAAGGCAGAGCAGAGCACCTCTCCAGGTAGATAAATCACTCTGGCATGTTTATCCTGCCTCATCTCTTATTTCTTTCCAGTCTCCATCCTCTTTCTCACCTATATGCCCTATGCAATGGCCACTAATATTACTGAGTATGGCTTAAATATCACCTCTTCTATGAATACCTTCTCTGACCACCGTCTGCACTGCCCATACCTCCACACGCCTCCCTGATAGCTGTACAGCTGTCTCTCCTGCATCTAAGTTCCCATCACACTTTGAGTTGGGCTCTACTTGCTCTTCTATTATAATCAGTTCTTATTCATTTAAAAAATTTCCAGTGTCAAGAACATAAAGTAAGACATAGAACACATAATAAATGTTTAGTGAACATTTGAGATCTGAGTTGCTGAATAAAGCAGATTAGTAAGTCTTATTTCTCCTAAGCTGGCTTCTATCACCATGTGTCATCCTCCTTTATGTTTCTACTCTAAATACAAACTGCTGAAACTGGAGTTCTTCCAACCTTCTACCTGATGGGTCTCCCATTTTGCAATTAATGGTAAGAAATTACACTTCTATAATTACAGTTACAGAAATTATAGTATATAATTCTATAATAGAATATATTTAATAATAGAATATGTAATAATACAGAATATAATGATAGAATTATATTTCTTTTTAGAATATTAGTTCCCTCTTTACCTATTATGTATATATACAGACACATACAAACTCTAGCATGATACAGTTGCATTCTGCCTAGGTGGATGGGGAAGTCCTCCTGAATTGTGTTTGAAGGATTAGGTAATTTGTCTGAGAGATATGGGGAGAAGAGTTGATATTATGAAGAAAGAGGCAATTAACATCATAGGGTTGTTAAACTAGCAATGGAAGAAAGCACTGATTTACATTCCTCCAAAGCAATCCGGGTGCCTTAAAATAGGAGACAGTCAGTAAAGGAAAAAAAGAAGAAGAAGAAGAACATACCCATTTTATAGACCCCTTGGGTCTGTATTTCAGTACAATCTGCATCTTGGGAGGACTCGGTGTGTCTGCTACACTCCAATGCCTGTGTTTTCAGAGCTAAATGACACCCAGAGCAGGAGGAGATGGCGAAGTGCTGAGAAGGGAAGGGGAAGTTAAAATGCCAAGAAGAGCAAATTGGAAAAGTGGCTACTCAATGAGAATCTGTAAGCCAAAAAAATATCTGGGGGTGGGGGACAGCTGGAGAAGAAGATACTGGTTTTTTTAATTTTTCAACAAAAATTTTGACCATGCCATTCACCTTATATTAAGAAAACAGAAACCATCACATATAAAGCCCCTCATCCTCTGAACATCATATGGGCAAATACATTTTTTCTTTATTTATTTTCTTCTCCCCTCATGTTACAATAAGTATTCCATCCACTCATTTACTCAAGTTAAAAAAAAAATTAAAGAATAAAAAACAATACAGTTATCTTTGATTCTTCTTGTCTTTCTTTCCCATGAACCATTGGTACAGGAAATTCAAAATATGCCTTGAATCTGTTTCCCACACACTCCACCTTCATGGTCGTTGCCTTTATCAGATTGGCCTTTCTCTCTTGCTCTCTAGCCTGGCTGCAATGCTGCTAACACTTATGCATCCCTAAGCCCTCCCTAACTACCCTATCTAAAGCAGATCCCTTTCACAATTCTCTTTATTTTTGATAGACTTCTCACAGATTGCAATTATTAATGTGTGTGTTTTTTAACCTGTTTTCAGATCATGCATTAGAACGTAAGCTCCCTGAGGACAGGTGCCATGTGGAGCTGTAATGTTCACTGTGTTATCCCCAGGGACCACGATTGTGCCTGGAACATAGTAGGCTTTTGGATGGTTGAATGAACTCAGGCAATTCAGATACATTTTAAAATAAAATGTGAAAGTGTAATCTTTTTAAAATACACTTTTATTTCTTTCAGGACATATAACATGTTCCGGATGAGACCTAATGTATTGAACGGATAAGACTCATTTATAGTTGGCAGCATCTATTTGTACCCATCTGCATCCCAGTAATTAATGCCAAGTTCTTAGAAGCAGTCTGCTCCTTTAAGGAGGCAGGAGCTATGTTTAAATTTGATGGAAGTGGACTGAGTAATAGGAGAACTTGACTATATATTGTTTTGAATTGTTCTCGAGCTGTCTCACATGTAAGAACCTTTTCAAACTGATCGTAAGATCCTCAATAGGGAGGAGTTTGCGCTATATTTTCTCTTTCTTAACACTTGAAACTGCAAACTGTTCTTTCCTCTAATTCTAAACAAAAAGCATGCATGAGGTGAGGCGTGTGTGTGTGTGTGTGTGTGTGTGTGTGTGTGTGTGTGTGTGTTTGATTGCAATACTCCACTGCTGGTGTCCCAGTCATGCCTATGAATAATGTGTGAGAATCTCATATGATCTTTTAATCCAGGTGAAGAATGCATTTCTGCTGTGCCTCCCTGTTATTTTCCATTGCTATTCAGAATAAAATTGATAAGAAAATGTGGCTTACTTTCATATAAATAGTCTGAAATATTAATTCCATGAGGGCAGGAAACGATGTGTTTTGTTCATTGTGGATTTACCAGTCAGCACAGAACTTCCTGTCTGGTGCATTGTAGATGCTCCATCATAGCAGCTGAACTGATACAAATTCCTTCCGATTTGGATGATTTCAATAGAATATTGCCTCTTGTTCCTAGTGCAGTACTTACTGCACTGATCTCATAGTAGGCACTTGCAAAATAGAGTCCTGTTGATTTCCTTTGACAGCTTAGGTTCCGTCAAGTCAATACCTTCTTATGGGTCGTGTCTCTCCAGCTAAGCTCTTTTTGGAAAATGATATCTTCCCAGCAGTTTCAGTGGCTATGTAGTTTATTTGTAGGCAGCTTTAAAAACAGGCCAAACAAACAAGGGGCTCAGGGATCTAAAAGGATCTTTAATACAGCCAAGCTCATGGAGGCATCCCACAGGTCTGAGCCCTGCAGAATACTCAGGGAAGGACATTGCCCATCTCAACTCCCTCTGGCACTCTCAGAGTTAACATTTTAAGCCTTTATCTCTGTACCTTTTCTGTTCTCAGATAACTCAGAAATGGCTGGATTAAGAATGTCAAACTTGGCCTTTAGGTAATCCTCAGTGCAGAAGGCAGCAGAGTTAAATTTGAAGGGAAAAACGGTTAAAAGATAAAGAAGTTCTGAAACAGCATGAGAGGCAGGCACTCCTCATTTAGGAGGGACATGAAGACATTTTCAAAAGCCTTCACATCCATTAGGAGGCTCGGTATTTTCCTTATATTTACCATGGCCCCTGCGGTGTGGGCTGCAGGACTACAAATCAGAAGGAAATCCGGAAGACCTGCCACGTTTGGAATCGCACAGCCAGGAGGATTGTTCCATTTTTTTAGCCCTGGCTCTTGGCTCATCAGCCTGGACTCAGGCCCTGTTGCTGTCACTGGTGAGCTATGGGATCTTGAACAAATTGCTTCACCACTCGGAACTTGTTTCTCACCTGGAAATTGGAGGCATTAATAGTGTCTGTCTTACAGAGCTGTTGATGTGAGCTCACCCGAAACAATACTCCTTACGGGGCATGGTCCATAGTACGTGCTTACTCAATGTGATCTGTACCACCACCGTCATGATCTTCTTCACTGTCATCTGAAGCAGTCCTTATCCCTTTCCTCTCCTTCCACCAGCACAACAGTGAGGCCTATCAGGACCCACCGTCCTGTCTGGCAGTAATGGGAGGGGGACTCTCTCTTTCATTGTTCTTCCCTCCTGCTACTTCGATTTCAGCACCTGCCAACTATGGCCTTGATTAGGACACCAGCTTTGAGCCTGGCTACTTGGCATCCTGAACCTTTCCACCCTAAATTCCTCCTGCTCACCCCTTCCTTTTTCACCTTGACTCCAGTTATCCTTCTAAATGCATCCTCACCACTGTGGTCTATTTGGATATCTCACTGTCTCAATTAATGTGTTTGCCACACAGCTCTCTGGTGTTTTCTGTGTGTGTGTATGAGTGTCTGTGCATGTGTGCTTTGTGTGTGTTTTGAGTGTATGTATGTGTGTACACACAAATGAGTGAGTGTTTGGCAATTCATCTAATAGACCATCCCTGTAAATACAATAATTAGATCTCTCTAGGGATCTTAAAATTGACTTCCAATATCAAGGTGCCACAAAGACTAAAATTCTGCCCTTAGAAATATTTTCATGTGGGTTAAGCATTGGAATCACCCAGCTGTCTTTTTTAAATGCTGAAATCCTGTATCAGGATCACTCATATCTTAATGTGAATTCGATTTCCAGGAATTTTTTTCTTCATTCAAAGACCCAGTCGGCTAGGCAGGGAGTAGGTTTGTATATGTCAGGGAGCTGGAGTCTCCAGACAAACTTCATCTAGGGCTTACTGAGCATAAATTCCTCCTTGCAATAGTATCATCCTTATCCAAATGTGTTTTTCTAAAACTATAAATTTGTCAAAGCTGTTCCTGCCGCCACCCCCAAACCTTCAGAGCTGTGGTAGAGGAGGCTGGGTGCGGGCCATTAACGTTCATTTTTATGACCCACAACATCCATTAAGTCCTGGTCCTCCAGCCACTGCCGGGAGATAGAGGGCATTTCTCTAGAGCTAAGAGACATTGCGATTATTTTCATGTAACTATCCCTATCCAGAGTGAGACATTGTTCAGGGCCAAAGCCATGGTGCCTACTCGGCTCAAAACACAGGGCAGAGATCTCTAAAAGAAAAAAGATTCTCAACTCAAAAGGAAGGAAAACAAGCATTAAGTTTCCCAAACTCAGTCTGGGAAATCTTCATAGATCGTTGCTGGCCCAGAGGGGTTGTGGTGGTGCTGATGTTCTTTGTTGCTATTTGCTTGCTTTTTTGTTTTCAAGGTTAAAATGAAGTTTATTATTTTTTGATTTTTTGTTTTTGTTTTTGTTTTGTCTTTTTAAATAAAACTGTTTGTGAAACAGCTGTTTTATCCCCATGGCAGAGTGACCCCGAAAGATCCACTAACCCCTTCTTAAAGCCATAATAAGATTTGTTTGTACTTTTTTTCTTTTAAAAAACTAAGATATTTAAAAATTATACAATTTACACAACAAAACAAAACAACACAGCATAAAGAATCACTTAGTATGGGGCTGCCTATCTGATAGGTCCTCTTTTCCTTTATAAAAATGAAAGCAAAAAGAAAAAAGGGTTAAATGGATGTTCCTGGTCAGCTTAACCCACACTTATCACAGCAATTGTCCCTCGCCGTCCCTGCCTACAGCTCACATTGCCAGCTCCAGCAGCACAGGCCTGGGCCTCTTCTCATTCCCACGAGTTCCTGCAGGTCAGGACATAGCTGCCTGGAATGTGCTGAGGACAGGAGGCCCCAGAGGAAGGTCATCCCTTGATTTTGCTGCTGCTGTATACACTTGACGGGGTCCTTGGGGTCCTCACTAGCCACAGTGACCAGGACGCAGCTATGACCTCAGGTATCTACCAATATTTGTTTACTTTTTAAACACTCTTAAACTAAAATCCTCCTCCTACCTTTATGTTTGTTGTTTTTTATGATAATGATTTTTTGAAGAGTCTCAACCAGTTGTTTTATGGAAGAATGTCCCTTGTATTAGTTTCCTGTTGCTGCAAAACATATTACCCTAAATTTAGCAGCTTAAAATAGCACAAATATCTTACCACAGGCAGTTTCCACAGTTGGGGAGTGTGGGCCTGGGTCAGCTGGGTCCTCTGCTCAGGGATTCACTAGGCTGAAATCGAGGTGTTAGCTGGGGCTACCTTCTCATCTAAGGCTAAGTAAGGATCTTCACCCAATCTCACTTGTTGTTAGAAGTGTTCAGCTCCTCGCAGCTGTAGATCTTAGACTGTCAACTTTTAGAGGCCACCCACTGTTCCCTGTCATGTGGTCCTTTCCATGACACAGCAGTTTGATTCTTCAAGGTCAAAAAGAGACTGTCCTGCTGTTGCTTCACCCCCAGGGAAAGGGCTAAACCCTTATTTAGGACTCTTACTGAATGAGTCAGGTCACCCCAGAGATCTTTCCAGCTGATTACCTAAAGTAAACTGTTTAGAGGCTTTAATTACATTTATAAAACCCTTTCACTTTTACCATGTATGTAACATACTCAAGGGACTGATTATCCATCCCATCCTTGACTGGCCCTGCCCACACTCAATGGAAGCAGATTGCACAGGGCAGGAGGAAGCAGGAATCTTGGGGTCTGTTTTAGGATTCTGTTTATCACATCCTCCACTTTAGAGTTGTCTTATTCATTTGGTCTACTTCCTCCTGATTAAATTCAAATTAAACACATTGGACAAGGTTACTGATAAGGTGTTTCAAACAGCTTTTCTTATTCCCAGTGCCTCTGGTTTCTCTCCCCAGCTTCCACTCACAGACACAGTCCACTCATCCTATCAGAGGCCACGGGGTCCCATTCCACTTCTCCTAGGAACATAACAGGAGAGAAAGGGTGCTCACCAAAGCTGGTCCATGTTTGTCTAATTGCTCTAATGCCATCATGATAATAGCTGACTTGAATGGACACCTCCCCATGGTGTCCCCCATAAGAGGAAGTACCAGATACTGATGGATAGTGTAGACCCTGGAGATGACTGTCTGAATTTGAATTCTGACTTTAGCACCTACTAACAAGTGACCGAACTCCCTGTTCTCCCATATGTAAAATATAGGTATTAATATCTCTACATCAGGTCCACCCTCAATATTTTTAGGGCCTAGAGAAAGAGTAAAAATGGCAGCCCATGCATCACATGTCAAAACAGTCAAAAGTAGAAATCCAACCAACAAATCACTAAATAAAGCAATGCCTATCTTCCCACCTTGACAAATACACATTTAAAAATGATCTGGAATCATAAGGTTTGAGTTCGGCATTCTTGGACCCCATGGAGTTCCTCTCAAAATGCGATGGCGTAGGGAAAGCACCCCAGGCTTTTGCCCACAGCTCACTGTCCTCCCCTTCTCTCCCTACCCCAGCTGCTGCATCCCACATCACAAGTCATGCAAGCCCATGCTCACAGTCCAGCCCACACGTAATTCTTTGTCCATAAGCCACACAGATGGCCAGCCCTTGGCCTAAGGACCTAAAATCATGCTATGGACACAATCTGCCATCAAGTTGAAGCCAGGTAAGAGGCCTGCTGAGAACCTGGATTAGGCTTGGGGATGTTACAAAAGGGAACTCCAGGATGCCAGGCATGGTGGGTATGTCCTCTTAGCTCCGTGAAGCAGCTTCATACCCTTCAAACCCTTTGGAAGAAGACATAGCAGGAGGCAGGCCACACAGGCCCGCTGTAGCAGAGTGCAGGTGGAGTCCTCTGTTGTTTGAATCTAAGGGCAACTCTGACCTATCTCAAAGAGTTGTGGTAAGAAATAAATGAGAAAATGTATGTTGCATGTGTAGACCAGGGTATGGAACATGCTCCAAACCGTGGTCTACACATGTAGCATGTTAATATTGCAATGTACGAAGAGGCTAACTCTTAGTATGTTCAGGTCAGTCATCTATGGATTGAGAATTGGAGAAATAGGTGGACATATTGCCAGATTCTCCAGCATCTAGCGCTGAATCCCTCCCTTGCACTTCTGCATTTTCTAGCATCTTCTCAAACCTGAAGGCAAACAGAGAAGGAAATCTGCAAGCAAGATGTTGTATTTTCAAATCAATTTCTGCAGGCAGGGATGATGTTCTGTTCTAAACCATGCGAGTCAAATTAAAATCCCTACATACTCCTCTACCTCAAACAGAGCCTGCCTGATCAAACCAGTGATCACAGACAGGAACAAAACACACACCTCACTGTGTTTGACATCCCATATCCCTTCTTCATCTGGCTGGTGTTCATCCCTGTCTCTCTGAATTCTTCATTCTGTTTGTGAGCTATCATTAATTACAGAATAAATCAAGAGTATATACTAATCCGGGGGATCTCGTCTTTGAAATGCTTCTTTCTGCCTTCCCAGTTTATAGAGAGCTGTGCTGGGAAAGAAAATGCATCTCTGGCTGGCAGACTTTGTCTTCCTTAGAATTTAGGTGTGATCTATATTCAAATGACAGTTTAATGAGCCTTTTCCTATTTCCAGAAACCTTATCACATCATTAAAGCGTAGAAATGAATAATACATCTAGCAGTTGAATTAAGCTGAACTTGAGACCTGACACATCTTCAAAGGGGGGAAAATGAAGCAGAGGCAAAATTGAGAGATGCTGAGTTAAAGAGAAGGGGTTAAATGAGGAGGTCACGAGGGGCTATTTTTATTCTGAGGTATCAACATAGATAAATGTCACCAGCATTTTTAAAGTCTTAAAGTGGCATTTCTATTTCTCTAGGCATGGGCTGTAAGAGGATTTTGGAAAACAATCTGCTGCAGCCATCATGGCTAAGGATGAAGCATTTACCTGCCCTGATTTCATTGTGAGCAAGCTTAAAGCTGCTCACATTAGTGCCCATGCCAATTCTACCCACCGTCTCAGAGCAGGGGAGCTCACAGTGGCTGGAGGCCTCAACCCTAGGGTGAGAATCTTGCTCAGTCTTCCAGGAGCTGTGTGTCCTTGGGTTGAGTAGCTTGACCTTTTTAGGCCTCCACTTTTTCATCTCTAAAAAGAAACTGTAAGTATACCTGCTTTGATGGGTTGTGGGGAAGATCAAATGAGTAACTCTAAATTGAATTAGCACCGTGCTTAGCACACAGCAAGAGCACCACACCTTTCAGATACTATTTTTCATTCTGTAATATCCACACATGCTGTTTCTTATACTGGGAATGATCTTCTTCCTTCTGCCCTCTGTCCACAGCCACTCTCTAGCCTCAATCTTCCAGCCCTTTCTCCTCCTAAGAACTCCTGCTTAACAATCAAAACCCAGTTGAGCTATTCTCTACCATGACACCCACAGTCAGATCAAGTGTCTCCTCCCTGACACCCACAGTCAGATCAAGTGTTTCCTTCTCTGAACCTCCTCGATTCTCTTAACATGTTTTTGTTAAGGGAATTAACAAAATCCCAGCAAATTAAACTTTGCTGAGATCTTGTTACAGTAGGTTCTAAGTAAATGTTAGTCAAATGAATTCAGATTATTTTTTATCTCCTTCCTAATATTTAGAAATCCAGAGGTGACAGCACATTTATAGGTCGCTGCAGGGCTCTCTATGCAATGCCGACAGATGGACATGTTGGTGGCACAGAGCTCCTTATTGCTCCAGAGGGAAACTCTTTGGTAAATATGGCCACAACAGCATATGTTAAAACCTCAGCCATGCCACTCTCAGCATTTTGGCATAAGAATAGCAAGTTGAGTCCTCTCTCAATTCACCATCCTGGACAAACGTTCCAAAGAGGTTGTAGCTAGGTATTGTGGCTCATGACTATAATCCCAGCACTTTGGGAGCCCAAGACAGGAGGATCACTTGAGTCTAATAGTTCAAGACCAGCCTGGGCAATATACTGAGCCCCATCTCTACGAAAAATAAATAAAATAAAAATTAACCAGGTGTAGCAGCACACACCTGGGGCCTCAGCTACTTGGGAGGCTGAGGTGAGAAGATAGCTTGAGCCCAAGAGGTTGAGGCTGCAGTAAGCCATGACTCTGCCACTGCACACCAGCCTGGGCAATGGAACAAGACTCTGTTTCAAAAAAAGAAAAAATCCAAAGAGATTTTAGTCCTGAAAATCACCACTTGCTGCTCCTTTGCTCTGATACAGCACACCTGGGGAGCTGCCAGGATGGTTGGCTCCACTCCCCCACATTGTCCCATCTTCTCCCTCTGCATCCCTCTCACCACACTCCTGGGATATGTACTCAACATCTCTCTCAAGACATAATTTCTTCTCCTAACTGGCTCCCATCTGTCTTCCTAAGGCATAAATCTAATCACATCATTCTTATACTTTTAAAAACTATCTTTTTTTCCTAACAAAAGAACCCACACTTCCAGGCTAAGAGTTAGAAAACCCTCCACACTCTGACCCCAGCTTTCTTTTAGATTTGTATGCTACTACTTTCCTTTGTGAATGTTATGTGGAAGCTAAACCTCTGTACCATTGTATCTCTGCTGCCAGTGATCTTTTAAATGCATAAGTCAGATCATGCTGCTCCTCTGTTAAAAACCTTCCAGTGTCTTATATATTCACACCGGAGCACTGTTTGGCAGTTCCTCCAAAGCTGCTCATATGAATACCCTCTGACCTTACAATTTCTCTTTGACTATATACCCAACATAAATCCATGCACAAGCTCACCTAAAAAAAAAAATACTGAACTCTTCAGAACAGCACTATTTGTAGTAGCACCAAACTGAAAACTTCCTAAATGCCTATAGCCATGTAATGGATGCATTAGGAATAAATTGTGTTATAGCCACACAGTACTATATGGCAATGATAATAAATTTTCTAGAGCCATATGCAACAATATAAACGAATCTCAGAAATATAATTTTGAGGGAAGAAAAGCCAAATGCAAAATAGTACAAACTGTATAATTTGTATGAAGTAGAAAACAGGTGAAGTGGGGCAGCATTACCCTTGAAGAAGGTGGTCATTAGAAGGGGTCTGTGGTGGGTTAAATTTCTCAATATTTGTGAATGTGAGCTTATTAGGAAATATGGTTTCTAAGGATGCAATTAAGTTAAGGATCTAAAGATGAGATGATTCTGGATTTAGGGTGGGCCCTAAATCTCTTAGAAGAGAAAGGAGGCCGGGCGCGGTGGCTCACACCTGTAATCCCAGCACTTTGGGAGGCCGAGGCGGGTGGATCACGAGGTCAAGAGATCGAGACCATCCTGGTCAACATGGTGAAACCCCATCTCTACTAAAAATACAAAAATTAGCTGGACATGGTGGCGCGCGCCTGTAGTCTCAGCTACTCGGGAGGCTGAGGCAGGAGAATTGCTTGAACCCAGGAGGCGGAGGTTGCGGTGAGCCGAGGTCGCGCCATTGCACTCCAGCCTGGGTAACAAGAGCGAAACTCCGTCTCAAAAAAAAAAAGAAGAGAAAGGAGAGGGCGATCTGAGCCACACAGAGGGAAGACCAGTGAAGATGAAGGCAAAGACGGGAGTGGTGCATCCACAAGCCAAGCAACGCCAAGAATTATTGAAAATCACAGGAAGCCAGAAGAGAGGCACAGAACAGACCCTCCCTCTGTGCCCGAGAAGGAACCTACCTTGATAGCGCCTTCATTTCACCCTCTGCCTCCAGAACTGGGAAGAATTAACTTCTGTTGTTTTAAGCCACCCTGGTTTTGATATTTTTTTAGACTATTCATAACTAATATAGGAACACAAGAGGGGCTACTGAGATGTAGGTTACAATTCTGCTTTTTAATCTATGTGAGTGGATATGTTAAGTTTATGAAAATTCATTGAGCTGTATACTTTTTCTTTATGTGCACTTTTTAATATGTGTGTGTGCATATATATATATATTTAACTTTAAAAAAGTAAAAAGTACATATAATTACTCTTTATTCCACATGAAAGAAGTTCAAAGTCATCATGGTGCAGCAGTCAAAATAAGACAGGTTGTAACAAATGATCCCGGAAAGCCCATGACAACCAAGGTTTACGCCTCCCCCACGCAATGGGTCTTCGGTGATGAGCTGCAGCTCTTCTTCACATCATCTTCACCAACCAAATCCAATTTTAACTCTGACATGAAGTCCTTCCAGAATTCTTTAGGCAGACAAGTGATACAACAGAAGCATCTTTCTCCAATTATATTACTTTCATTTTGGCTACTTGCTTGCACATTTATTCCTGGTAGTAGTTGTGAATGCCCAGATTGCAGAAACATTGCCTTTACAGACTGTGGCTTAATGATTAAACACACATATTTTATTTTTAAAATTTTAAAAATATTTTTAAAAACAATTTTATTGTTTATTTCTAATTGACACATAGTAATTGTACATATTGTGGGGCACAGAGTGATATTTTGATACATGTATACAGAGTGCAATGATCAAATCAGATTGATGTGCATACACATCACCTCAAACATTTATCATTTCTTTGTGTTGAAAACATTTAGAATTTGTTCTTCTAGCTATTTGAAAATATATAATAGCCTACGGTTAACTACAGTCATCCTACAGTGCTGTAGAACATTAGAACATGTTCCTCCCATCTAACTGTAATTTTGCATCCATTAACCAACCTCTCCCTGTCCCTGGAAGCACATATGTTTTTCAGACTTAATATCAGATAAATTGGGTATTAATTCCATCTCTAGTGACCTCGAGCAAACTAATTAATTCCACGTGGTCCCAGTTTCTTTATTTGTAAAATAAGGATAGTATTATTACTAAGTTTAAAATATTTTTGAGAGGATTAGCAATAATAACACACTTGTAAAGTTCTTATAACCAAAACATATAGAAGGGGTTCAGTAAACACTGCTTATGTAATTAATATTATTGCATATCTACTGCATGTCAGGCTCTGATTTAAAGTTCTAGTTTGGCCAGGCATGGAGGCTCATGCCTGTAATCCCAGCACTTTGGGAAGCCAAGGCAGGTGGATCACCTGAGGTCAAGAGATTGAGACCAGCCTGGCCAACATGATGAAACCCCATTTCTACTAAAAATACAAAAAATTAGCTGGGCATGATGGTGCATGCCTGTAATTCCAGTTACTCAGAAGGCTGAGGCAGGAGAATCACTTGAACCTGGGAGACGGAGGTTGCAATGAGCCGAGATGGTGCCACTGCACTTCAGCCTGAGTAACAGAGGGAGACTCCACCTCAAAAAAATAATAAATAAATAAATAAATAAATAAATAAAGTTCTAGGTTTAGTGGTGAACAAGACCAAGTCCTGGCCCTTAGTGGGCTAGGCTGCCATCATTACTATTATTATTATTCATTATTATTATTGTCATTTATTTACCCAGTACCTAGCACAGTGCTCAACACCCAGTAGGCCCATGATAAACATTGTTGAACAAATGGTACCATCCTCTGACTCTGAAATGCTCATAATTTCTAGCCCTTGTCAAATTTTTATTTTTATTTTATTTTTTAATTGCATTTTAGGTTTTGGGGTACATGTGAAGAACATGTAAGATTGTTGCATAAGTACACACATGGCAATGTGATTTGCTGCCTTCCTCCCCATCACCTATATCTGGCATTTCTCCCCATGCTATCTCTCCCCAACTACCCACCCCGCACTGTCTCTCCCCTATTTCCCCCCGACAGACCCCAGTGTGTGATGCTCCCCTCCCTGTGTCCATGTGTTCTCATTGTTCAACACTCGCCTATGAGTGAGAACATTTGGTGTTTGATTTTCTGTTCTAGTGTCAGTTTGCTGAGAATGATGGTTTCCAGGTTCATCCATGTCCCTACAAAGGACACAAACTCATCGTTTTTGATGGCTGCATAATATTCCATGGTGTAGCAATCCCATTACTGGGTATGTATCCAAAAGATTATAAATCATTCTACTATAAGGGCACATGCACACAAATGTTCATTGCAGCACAGTTTACAATAGCAAAGACCTGGAATCAACCCAAATGCCCATCAATGATAGACCGGACAGGGAAAATGTGGACCTTGTCAAATTTAGTCTTAATACTTTTTCTTCCTTAATCTTGCTCTCATTTTTTCATGAGTCATCCCTTTAAAAAAAAATTAGCTTTTTGGGTGAGCGTTTGAGCCTAATCATGTTAGCATTGCATCCATAATAATCCATGTTAACAGATGCCCTATTTATGGGGAAATGTAAAGTAATGATGTGGGGAAATTATTCATCTCATGTTTTTGTCGAAAAAGCAAAACACACAGTAAATTAAGTCTGGTCTTCTTGAAATTCTGCATTTTAAAAAATTGTGATAGGAACAGGGGTGTACACTTTGTACAATGTGGCATTAATTATTCAGTCATTCTGAACAGGTTTCAATTGCATTACATGGAAAAATGTAAGAGCCCTCCAGTGGCCAAATAATCCCTTTCAGATCCCAAGGGTTATTTGCTGCAGACAGCATCTCCAACTGAATGAAATGCCTCCTTCATCTTCTGTAGGCAAAAAAAAGAGGCCAAGACCTAGTACAGTCCCATTTTCCCATTTTAAAAAGGAGTCTTGTCTGATCTCAAACACTCAGACAAGTTTGAAGCAAATTGTTTTATCTTGTGAAGGAGAAATACTCCTCCTCTCTGACAACTAACTGTTGCAATTGGGTAATGCTTTTTTATTGAGCACCTACCGTAAGTCCAGTACTGTGCTGAGGGACTCTGTGCAAGGAAATAGCCTATGGAGACAGAAAGAAAGGTGAGTTAGAACACAGAGGTTCTAGCCTCCAGGGACTCCCAGGCTGTCCAGGAAACAAAACTAACTCATTTGGGCAATAGAATGATCATTTACAGTGCTAAACTTGATCTTTCTTGTCAGAAAGCATGTTTAACTTTCTCTTCAGGAAAGGGGAATGAAACCGCCTCATAAGAATAAATGACATTTTATTGTCTGTTTGCTGAGGGTGTATATGCTTTGCCAGGTATTGGGGACCACAGGAATAGCAATATAGATATGACACCTGCTTTCTTGGCCTTTCCAGTCTATGGGGAAGAATAACAGTGAATAAGCAATTATGAAGAGGAGTGATAAATGCTGGAATAGGTAAGCACAGCAGCTGTGAGGGCACATGGAGAAAACATGGAGCAGAAACTAAGGAGTAAACGGTGGTCAGGGAGGGCTTCCTGCAGGAAGTGGTATTTAGACTAGTACCTGAAGTGAAGAGTCAATCATTAGCCAGGTGATGAGATTGGGGTTAGAATATTCTCAATAGAGAGAACAGAGAATGTGAAAAGCAGATGGTGAGAGGCAGAGTGGTTGAGAGGCTGAAAGGCATTCAGTATGGCTAGAGGAGGGCAAAAAGGCATAGAGAGAGAAGAGGTAGAAGCCACATCACATGAATAGCAGCTACAACTAAATAATGGATCACTAGGCACCAGACAAACAGGTCCTTCCATTACCCTCCACTCAGTCACCATGCTCTCTCATCAGACTTACTTTTTTGGTTCTAAATCTCAAATAAATATATACTTTTATTTTTGACCTTGTCATTCAACTCCAGCCCCATCCTCAGGTCAACCCTTGGTGCCAACCTGTTCCTGGTGTCTGGTCTTCATTTTCACATCCAATTCTCCTTTCAGGTGAGCCTTTTTCCCACCACTGTTCTTGATGGTGTATCCCCCACCCAACTTAACCCTCCTTGATGCTCAGTCCATACCTGAATGAGCCCCTCTCCTGGGCATAGCCAGAGTTTCTAAAAAGAATCCCCAGTGAGGCCTGGGTCAAGCAGGAAGGACAAGCTGTGAAACACCCAGAATGCCAGCAGCGGTGACACCTCAGCCACTCGGAGCCGCTGATTGCTGCTTTCATTCTCACCACCAGAATCACCAAAGCATGCAGTTGAAAGGGAGTGGCCCCACATCAGAGTCTTAAGGCTACACAGAAGAAAATCAAGGCTGATTTAGATGTGTAATTTGTCAATGGGATGAACAGAAAATCTGTTCGTGAAGTTACATTCCTAACTAATGTCACTGTGCATATGCCCCTCAAAGGGAATTCAACCATCAAGACAACAAGAGAGGGCAACACCCTCTTCCAGATCAGACAGTTCCTCGGCAAACTTTTCCCAGTACCCAACCGACCTCACCCTGGTGGCTATTAAACCTTCCCACGCTTCACTGCCATCCGGAAAATCACCCCCAGCCTTCAATATGGAAAAAGAATGATTCTCAAAGGGAAGTCAACAGGTTTTCTTCTTTCATCACAGAAAACACTTTGCAGGGATGATGAGGAAGTTTAAACCTTTGAGCTATATTAGCCTAAAGGGTCAGGATGACAGGGTCACTCATTCAAACTTGTGCAGAAAGTCATTTGGGCCCAACAGTTTTTTCTCAGTGGAGGGCAAACCCAGCAATTTCCATCGGCCAGAAACGCATGTTACCTGCTGCCAGGTGGCTTAGTCTGCTTGACACAGATCACGGTGATCTGGGCTCCAAAGGGAAGACGTGAATTTCGACATTGAGGAGGATTTTAAAACCATCAACAGCATCCCCAGAACTTACAGATCTTTACATGGCAACTACCTAAACTTAAATGTAAATCGAGCTATTATTTAATTTCCTGCACGTGCAACTCTGGTTTTTTTCCAGGATGAATTTTTGACATGGAGGCTGGTTCAATCTTCAGTAACAAGATTGAGACAAGTAAGGACCGTGTAGATTCCAATCCAGACAATTTCAAGTTTTGTTACCTTGTCTGAGGATCCTAGAAAATAAATGTAATATTAATTCCATCACCTTCTGTTGATTTCATTCTTCTTCTCCCTTCCTGCTTTTTGAAATTGTGGTAAGAACACTTAACTTGAGACCTACCCTCTTAACAAATTTCTACGTGCACAATTTACTATTGTTAAGTTCGGGCACAATATCGTAGAACAACCTAGAATGTATTCATCTTACATAACTACAACTTCATATCCATTCACAACAACCCCTTGTTTTCCCTCCCCTAGCCCTGAAAATCACTATTCTATTCTGTTTTAATGATCTTGAAGGAACTCCTACAACTTAATAGCAAAAAAACAAATAGTCCAATTAAAAGATGGGCAAAGGAACTGACAAACATTTCTTCAAAGAAGACAGAAAAATGGCTTACAGATGAAACAATATGCATCATGGCTAATTATCAGTGAAAGGCAAATCTTCCGCCTTAGTTTCTGAGTCATCTTGAGGTCAAAGGAGGAGAAAGAGAAAGGTACAATGTGGTTCCAGACCTAAGGATGCCATCAGAGCAGGTATGTATGTTGTCTGTGTACAAGAGGGTCAGTGGACAGAGAGATTGGGAGATGAGGGTGAGGTGAGCCATAGATTCCAGAGAGCCTATATTTTATGTATATTGAAAAAATAAATGCTTTTTTCATTTGCCAGTCAAAGGTTTGAGCCCTGCCCTCTGAGGCTTAGCAGTTTTGTAACCTCAACCAAATCAAGTATTCTCTGCCAGGTTCAGCTTCTTCAACTGGAAAGGGGGAATAGTAATGCCTGCCCCTAGAGTTACTGTGCAGAATCACAAATATAGTAAAGGGGTCGAACACTCCCAATTGACAATGGACGCAGGCAATAAGACAAACATTGAACTCAGCTGGGTATAATATAATACTAAACTGGCCACTGGAGCAAACTGGAAAACACGTGCCCCACGTGAAGCGTTTTAAATTCTACCTAGAGCAAGCTGATCAGTGTGTGTCTGGTTGTCAATCACGTTCTATGGCCCACCAATTTTTATGTCACAGGACAATCCCTTACCCTGAAAATGAGGCTGTGGTTGTTTAGCTATTGCTATTTTCTCCAGAGGAAGCCCCAGCTCAGACTTTTCAGACCCCTCCAGGGATCCCTGGTCTTCAGCAAAAGCCCTCTCAGAAACCTGGCTGCATTCTGCTTCTCATAGAGGGTGAGGCCCTTCCCCACTGAGCACAGGAAGAACTGCTGATTCACAGCTGAAACCTGATGATGGCTAGAAACAATCTCTATGTCCATATGCTTCCATAGCTTCCTTCAGCTGCAGTACCCCTGTGTTCCCTTCTCCCTCTCACCCCTTCTGTGAGGCCCAATCCAGGGATGGAAACGATCACTAGCAAGGATGCCTGGCTGAGGATGCAGATCTTAGATGCTTACAAACCAAGCATCTGCTCAGGGATGCCTCTGGTCTCCTCTTGCCTGTATTCCTACAGATAAGAGCTTGACCACACCATACAATTAGACTTTCAGGAGAGAAGCTTGCCCGCCTATCCAGGAGCTGGATTGGAGTCTTGTAACAGTTGACTGCTGACCTGTGGACAAACTCGGGAGCAAATTAAGTGAAATTTGCTTTCTCCAGGGAAGAACTTTTTATCCTAGAGGTTAGAAACTCGAGCTAACCTTTGACTCATGCAGACTATCCCTGCAAGGCCCAGGGCTTCCTCTCACTCAGAGGGATCTTCTAATGTGAGGCCCAGAATGAGAAATAGAGAGTAGAGGAGGATGCTTTGTGTTTTACCTTTTGACTTTGATCACATCATTATGCCTCAAGGTTTTGGTAATACTCAAGCACCTTGTGGCTGGGCTTCAACTGTTATCTCTCCTGGAAGCTCTGAGGTCCAAAAGATTAAGTTGGCAGCAAGGGATGATGTTTCATATAAGCTTGGTGGTTCTACATCCTTACAAATGTATTATCTGGGGTATTTTCTAGGTTAGTTTAGAAAAGTGAGTACAGTGAGTCTTTCTTCTGCCTTGGGGATTTCCTCCCGACTGTAAGAGAAACTCACTCACTCTACCCTCCTCCCTTCCTCTACCCAGACTCCATTCCTTCCTACAACATCATTGTCAACCATAAGGAGGTTTTAGAACTCTAACCTTTTTTTTGTTTTTCATATAGAGTCTCCCTCTGGTGCTCAGGCTGGAGTGCAGTGGTGTGATCTTAGCTCACTGAAATCTTTGCCTCCCAGGTTCAAGCAATTCTCATGCCTCAGCCTCCCAAGTAGCTGTGATTACAGGTGTGCACCACCATATCTGGCTAATTTTTGTATTTTCTGTAGGGACAGGGTTTCACCATGTTGGCCAGGCTGGTCTCAAACTCCTGACCTCAGGTGATCCACCTGCCTTGGCCTCCCAAAATGCTGGAATTACAGGCATGAGCCAGCACACCTGGCCAGAACTGTGACTCTTAACAAAAGGTTTCTTCAAAGTCCCCAGTGGAAGTTGTGCACAGTGCATATGCTTTAGGACTCCCCATGGAAATTCTTACCCAGCAGCCAAAGGTGGAGGGAACATTTTTTAAAAAATGTCTTCTGGTAGCTGGAGCAGCAGCTCATGACTAAGAATTGCTGCTTTAGAGAGTAAAGGAGAGACAAGGGTGTGCCCTGGTGGCATCTCACATGTTGAGCTTCAGGAGCCAGGGACCATGCCTTCTTAACATGCCATAGTCATTAGAACCAGTGCAATCTGTTTCACTGGATTGGAATTTGCACAGCAATTGCTTAATAGATGTATAACCCAAATAATCAAGTAAGCCGATTAAATCCTCCTGTTTCCTGTAGAAATCATAAGTACAAATAGAGGGGAGACAAAAACCCTCAAATGGGATGTGTGAGTCTGGACTTGGTCCTATCATCACCTACCCGGATGACCTTAAGCTAAACAGGCACTTGAGTTCCTTTCTAATCTTACTTTCTTCACCAGCAATAAGCTGGAGTTGGAATAAATGATTAGGAAGTTCCTTAGTAGCAGCAAAATTGTGTAATTAAGCAATTAGGTAATGGACCTTTAATGAATTTAATTTCTCCTTTCCTTTGGAATATCAATCCTTGGTTTCCTTGTCCAGCAGCAAAACTATGACATGGTGACAGTTTTAACTCTTTTGTCAGAATAACCTTGGCTAAGTTTCTTCTCTTCTCAGTGCTCACACATCTAAGGAAAGATGTTAAGGAAGTAAAAGTGCTAGAAGAGCACCGAAGTCACCAGGATTAGGAATGGGGCAGGTGTCTGCAGAGTTCACGCCCTGACATTATTGGCAATACTCCAGCTCAGTCAGGGTAAAGAAAAACCTTTGCTGAAACTCATGGCCAAGCAAGGCTCCTTTCCCTTGCAAAGATTTTACTAATAAAAATAATAATAAGGGAGAGGATAGAAGATAGAAAATGGCTGTATTTGAAGTAGAACTGTGAATCTAAAGAGAATGTTTTCAAAGATTTCTATGATGTATCAACAGCTCCTTAAAGTAATAGCAAACAGTTTAGATCCATTATTTAGTTTCCGTGGAAAATAAACAGCAGGTTCGAATAGAATAGTAATGGTGGATTTAGCTCTCGGTCTCCATTCATCTCCTTGTTCATACATTTTTAAGACAGGAAAGCATTTTCTCAATTATAGCTGATACAGGAAGGAGAGAAGGAGGTGAGCCAGCTTGCCAGGTGCCTTGGCTGTGTCCACAAAACCTGGGGTAGGGATGGATGTGTTGGTGGGTGAGATGGCAGCTGAGCATCATTTCTAACGTACAAGGGAATCCTCTGTCCTCTCCAGCCAAGGCCAATCTCTGAACTAGGCCAGGAGGCTGGAGAGGTTTACAGGCCCACTTTGTCCTGATGCTGCAGAGACATCCTGTATCTGAATTTTGGTGATCTCAGAACTGGAGGGAGGGCCTCCACTCTCAGTCTCTGTACACTCATTCCCCATGTACACATGGAGCACTGGGGAGGAGGCTTGGTGTGTCCAGATATGCCTATTCACAAACGAATCAAACTGATCAGTGGCCCCCAAAGCCCAGCACAAAGGCCTCCCTGTCCCCTGGGATACCCCCTATAGACAACCAGTTCAGTTGCCTCCTGGAAGGCAAAGTGGGGGATTGGATCTGGCTTTGTGTGCCTCCTTAGCTTGAGGCATTACTGGAGCTCCTGACTGTGGTCTCTCACTGTCTGACCACACTTCCTCACTTAAGAATAGAAATGACTTCACAAACCCAAAATAACAGTAGCCGTGAAATGAAACAGTGAAGTTCGGGCAATAAGAGCCAAATCAAAAAATGAAAAACAGAAGTTAAATTGAAATTATCCACCAAGCATCCAAGGTGGAATAGGGTCCTTTCATGAGGTTGCAGCAGGAGAGCTGAGGTTCTGGGACTGAAGCCCCCACAATACCTCTATCCTAATGAGGCAGCCGAGCAATCAGAATTATTCATTCTAATACCCTGCTTTGGTCATTTTTTTCAAAACCTTTGAATATGACAGTTTTAGTATTGGATAGAGTTGCTTGAGATTTTTCTACAGTCAGGGGCACAGGACATCTGGAATTTCAAAATTCATCCCCTCCTCTGTGTCCAAGGGAATTCATCATCCCCTGCCCATGACATTAACCCTGGAAGAGGGAACCAAAGCAGCTCCAACCACTCTCATCTCACCTTTCAGTCTCAATTCCTGCCTAGTAATTATTACTTGTGATTCTGAGTGGTAATACATAGTTATCAGCAAGCTCTCAGGGAGGTTAGCAGAGCAGGGTTTCCCCCTGTAGCCTCTTTATTATGTTTTTCTGTGTTACTTTGCCCTGTGACTATTTTTAGAGTTATCTCCTCTCTGCGGGGCTCATCTGCTATGTCCAGTCCATTATGAACCATTCTGCTACCACTGCAACCAGGGAAGTCTTCAGGAGTCCAGACTCTTCCCTGGAAGAGGTAAATCTAAGGCCCCTTATTTCCTTTTGAAGTAAGGTCCACACTCTTGAGTTTCTCCTCCAAAACTCACCAGCCTGTGCAGCCTGCATCCTTGCTTTGTAGTTAATGAACTGAATGACTCTAAGACTTGATCATTTTGTGGCTCAATTTCCTCATCTATAAAATGAGAATCAAACATTCCTACCTCATAAGGCCTTCATGAGGATTAAACTGAACATATAGAAAATAAATACGTCACATAGTAAAGTCTGATTTAGCATCTTGTGTCTTGTCAAAGCTCAGCAAATAGTAGATTATACTATTATTATTATTATTTTTTGCTGTGATTTTGCTATAAAACTTAAAAGTAATTGATATTATGCCTGAAACAAGACTCAACACTTGCGTTACTTGCCCTTCTCCCTGCACTGGGCCACTCTCCCCCCAGCAGCAGGCTCCCACCTGGGCAGGGCACCTGAATGTTGCACACTGCTCCACCTCAGCCTTCTAGGGCATCTCTTATGTAAATGTGACCTTGTGAGTATTAAGGAAAGAACGTTCTTTCTTCTCCTCTGCCTCTATCTCTGCTCAGCTCTCACAATGCAGACCTCCAAGGAGAGGAGCTGGTTGGTCAGAACCCGCACATTTACAAGGCTCCACTTTAACAGCCAGAAATGGTTAAACCCATGTTTCTGGGTTTAACCTTTATACCAGCCCTGCAAGAAGGATATCATTATACCCAATTCACTATGATTTTTTAAAGGTTAGCCTTGTTTAGCAACTTATCCTAAGCTTTGTTCATAACATTTGAGTGGTAGAGAGGGATCGGAGTCCTGGGCATCTGAGAGGATCAAATGAGACGAGGTATGAGGAATGCCTTAGCACCACGTGGAACGTGCAACCTTGGTGACCCTTCTTCTCCTTCCCTTATGAATTTGCAGAAGGCCTCATCTTCTGCCACTTCCTGTCTCACACCCTGTGCTCAGCCACTGCAAGCTTCTCTCAGCAGCCACACCTTTCACATGTGTACTTTGCCTGAGCAATCCTCTGCTTCCTCTAGCGACCTTCCTCACTATCCATTTCTAAAAATTCCTCTGATAAGAAACTTGCCCACTTTCCCAAAGGACAGTTGGCCATCTTCTTCCTTGGCTCTAATAGCAGTTTCTGACTCCACACTTCTGATGACAACTTCTCTCATTTGTTTGATTCTCTCTCTTCCTGGACTCAGAATCTTGAATTCCAGAGTTTATGGCTGATTCATTTTTGTAGTCACAGCCTGGAGCAGAAAGGCTGGTGCATAGTAGGCACTTCATACATATTTGTCGAATAAATCGAGGCTATTGAATAAAACTCATAGATTCCCATGACTTACTGAGTCCCCGCTGACGCTCCTGAGCACAGACAATGAAGGCTGAATTGTTAGAGGAATAGCAACTGAGAATCTGGAAAAGACACCCGGGTAAAATTCAGGCCCTGCTTCAAGAGTTATCAATTGAGTGCATTGCTCCTCCATGAGCAGGAGGGATTTCAGTTCTGTACAGTTCCCTGACAACTCTAGCCACCTCCTTCATAGCTAAAAAGAATGGTGTGTCACCACTGCCAAAAGCACACAGAGCCAGTCCTGGCATTTTCCGGGAACATCCCCACTGGCTGAATCAGCCCGAAGACAGCAGTCCAGAGCGCATGCATCAAAAGGTGACCTCCTCCAGGTCTGATGCTATGATAGAACATTATTGCAGACACTGGAGGGAGACTCTTTAGACAGTAATCCTGGCTGGGTTTGTGTGCAGCTGCAGAGAACTGTGTGAGCTTCATGAGGGTGCACTGGCATGAATGTACCAAATTTCTATTTTTCTTTTCTTGCTCTCTGTACCTATTCTATGAAAGGTCTAGGATGCTCACAATTACCCAGCAGCATTGCTGAAAGGCAGATCATGGAAAGAAGAGTTTCAAAGGCCGGAAGACAAAGATACCAGAGACCAAGCAAAATAAATAGCACATTGGGAATGTACGAACATGACAAAACCAGGACTGAGTGTAAGGAAGAGAGTGGTCCAAACCAGTGAGCTGGGAGATAGCACCCTTATAGCTATTTCCAGATCTTGGTTCACCCTCTCTGAATGAACACAGACTCAGCATGTCTCCTAATCTATTAAATTGGGAGAATAGCATTTTATTGCACTAGAAGAAGAAGGAATCCTGGGGATCTATTAGTCCAAAATTCCTAATTTTAAAGATGAGGAGACAAAGACTCAAATAAGTGAAGTGATTTGCACAAGCTCACATGGCCAGTTTGCAGCAGAGCTGGGATGAGAACCCAAACATCCCTCTCTATCTCTCAACCACCACGTTTCCTCTGAATAGCATTTCAGATTCTTAGAAGACAGCTCTCTCTGCCAAATAAACTTATAGTTTTGCTCTCTCTCAAACCCAGTGACTAGAACGACTTAAGCACCAACTCCAGAAGGCCAAAGGCTGCTGAGATCATTTGTCTAAGGTTTGTGCCTCTGAGTTTGGGTCTATGGCCAGATGCTGTGTTGAACATTGAAGTCAGGTAGTCTCAGGGAAATAGACCAATCAGGTATTTCTTTCCTTGTTCATGCTCTCTAACCCCAAACTTGATGAGGTCCCTAGGGATTATTTTCACTGTGCTTTCATTCCTTAAGCCTTTACAATTTGACTTCCCATCAGTTCCAGCCCTGTTTGCCCTGGCTCCACACACACATGCCCACCCACCCTTACCAAACAGAAATAATTTTATCAAATGGCCATGCTGCAGATAGCTTCAAAACAGCTGGGCTCAGGGAAAAGCTCTGGGGATGAGTTTGGATCAGGAGTTATCTTCTCTAACATGCTGTTTCTGGATTTGCATACACATGGGCTGGATGTTTTAATTAGCACTGTCGGCCAGTCTGGTCACAGATCCCCACTGACTGCTTCACTTCTTAGGTGAGTGGTCAAAGACTATTCTTCAGTGATTAAGTGCTCTGATTTCTACAAAAGGAAAACAATGCCTGGGTGTCTGCATCTTATCTGTTCATTCACATTCAACAGCTATTTATTAAGGCCCTATTAAGTGTCTGACATGGAGCTAGAATGTGGGGATTCTGGGAAATGAAACATACCCCCTGCTCAAAAGAGAACACAGATAATGGACATCCTAATGGACATGCTATAAACAGTTAATAGATGAGAAATGTGGAATTATGATGAGTTACAGAAGAACGGAAGAGGAGCATTTTAGCCAGCCCTGAGTATGTGAGGTCAGGACAGGAGGGTGATCTCAAGTGCTCAGAATCAGGGTTTCCTGGAGGAGGACATGTTCAAAATGAGTCCCAAAGGAGAGGGAAGAGGCAGAAAGCACAAGATGTGGTTGGCAAGGCTTCTTGGCAGACGGAACGGCACGAACAAGAAATGAAGAAAGGCAGCAGCACAGTGGCAGGGTGGGGCATAGGCAGCACAGGTTGGCAGCTGCAAATAGTATTTGGGAGTGTGTGAGAGGTGGAGAAAGGGAAAGAGAAAATACAGACAGAGAACTCATCCGTGACACTGCCTAGCATTTCACAGTCTATTGCCTTTACACGCTTTGTCTCATTGGCCCAAGAGCAGCCTCACAAAGCTTATATAAGAGGTGTGTATCCCTCCTGAGTCCCCAGGGTCCCCTAATTGCCAACCAAATGAGTCATTGTCCCTCTCCATCCTGCTCTGCAGCGCTGCTACCTTGCCCACCTCCCATCCTCTGTCAACCTCCAGGATCTTAGTCATCCCCGATCTTCCTCATAGCTCTCTGGCTTTTCTCCTTGATCTCCTTAACGCTTACCTGCTTCAGTGTAACCATCAAATGTTTCCTTTTCCCAGGGGTTTGTCCTCGACCCTCCTTTCTCCTCATTCCCATAGCAACAGTTGCGACCGTATGCTTATAATTACAAAGTTCAAACCTCCAGCTTCTTCTGTCTGCTGAGGTCTGGCCATGACTCCACCTGACCAAGGGGACATACACCTGAGTATCCAACAGCACGTCACTGAGAATGCCCACATGTGAACTCAGGATGTCTCCATCAGGTCTTCTCTTCTAGTGCTCATTTTTAGAAAACTACATCCCGTACTTAATGTACCCAGTCTTCCAAGATGGGAACCCATCAATTACCCCTGAGTCCTCCTTTCACCCCAACCCTCTTCCATCTGCAAGTTGCCTCTTCTAATTCAGAGCCATTTCCAAGGGCAGCTCTTCTCCTCCGGCCCTGTCAGCCCACCTGCTGCTGCCATGACGAGAGCACCCTGTGTGGATACCTTCCTTCTGCCACCTTCTCCCCATGGCTATCATTTCCAGTTTCAGAGGGATCTTTCTTTCCACCTCTCACTACCCGCCTTCCCTCTACCAACAAAAGCAAGAAATAAAGTCTCTTATTTATCCTGTTTCTCTGATTAAAGTCCTCCATTTTCTTCAGATTAAAATTCAAACTTTTAACTAAGCCTGTGTGGCCCTCTACAATGTGCCCTTTGCATTGTTTTCCAGCCTCCCCATCTGCATGTGTATCCATAAACACTGTGCTGGGACGTGCTGGGTCCTTTCAGGATTTATCATCTCGACACAACCTGCTCTCTCTGCTTGAAATTCTCCCCCTTCCCTGGTCGTCCTCCTGTGTGTACCTATTGCAATATTTTGTTGCATATGGTAGGTGCCTCTCTCCCCAATAAGTCTCAGCATTTTAAGAACAGGAGTTTTGTCTTATTCAGTTACATATCCCAAGCCCTGCATAGCAGCTTGTACATAGTAGAAATACCACACACACACACACACACACACACACACACACACACACGGCAGTAAAATGAAGTTCAATCCCCTGTCTAGTTGTTGGTCTTCAAGACCTGATTCAAATGTCACCTCTTCTGTGAAGCCTTCTTTGATTTCACCAGGCACCCATAGCAATTTTTCCAAGTCTTTGTTACTCTGCGTGTCACACTGAATTATTACTACCTTTTTTATTAATCTATTAATGCACTGAGTTCTTAAAGTGTCAAGAACACCACCCAACACTGCAAATAGTTCAAAGCTGTAACACAAAATATTAGGTAATGTATGAATGAAACATCAACTTACAGAAAGAGAAAGTGAGAGTTGGAGAAAGTGCACCATTTACAAAAAGTCAAACACTGGTAACTTACAAAAGGTCAAACACTGATATATCTGGAACTAAAAACTCCTGGCTCTGGGTTCACAGATATTTCCTTTACAGCAAAGACTAGAATCTCTGATTCCTCCACATAGCACCATCTCTGTGGAAACTATCAGACATCCCTCCTCTTTTGGGTAGCAGAACCCTGCAGTGGGTTAACACTGTACCACACAGAGGGCACCCAGCTGTCTACTGGGAGGGAACACCAGAGGCTGACAACTCCCACTGTGTGCAGCAACTTATGCTTTTCTACACCCTCTTAAAAAACCTGCACCTCCTAACAGATACACAGAGCCAGAACCTACACTTCTGATCTTGACTTGAACTTGCATTTGACTCCAGCTTTGCCACTTACCAGCTTCGTGACCCTGAGCAAGTCACACATCACACTGAGCTTGTGTTTTCTCAACAACAGGAATAAAGACAGCTACCTTTCATGAAATCTAGTGAAGGAAACAGATGGCAACAACAGTAGTCATATCTACATTTTTCATGTATCTTGTTATTGAGTCTCTGTAAATATACTGGCATAGCAGGAGCCCAATAAATGCTAGCCATGAGCAGCATCAAGCTATTCTTGCTCTGTACAACAATCTGTTGTCTTTTTAATGATTTCCCTCAGCCCTGAATTCTCCTTGCCTCTCTTTGTTGGCCTCCTAGACCCTGATGGTATAAGGAAAGAAGAATTCTAATTCAAGTAATGAGCATATTTAGAGCCATCTCTGATTCCCTGTGGACCCACCATGGGCACATCCTGTTTAGCGCGGATTTTGCAATCTATATTATGGTCATTTTTAGCAAAACACTTTGATATTCTCAGAAAAAAAAGACATTCTAAAGAAATCCAAGAGTAATGAGAGGTAAACAGAAACCTACAGAAGAGGGTTCAAGGCATTTTCCCAGATGGACTGTGTGGATGCCACAACTTTTATGCTTCTCTACAGAAAGGACAGGCACACACCTGGCAGCAGAAATTCAGCCACTTGGTCCGAGTTAGGTGCACTTCAGGAAATCCTCACAGGCTTAGTCACCCCAACTGTTATACGATTATACGTTATAAACCAAAACTTTATGACTCATGTGCCAAGTGTCCTTGAATGATATGAAATTTCAAATTTGAGTGTTCATTAAGTGTGTCTCTTGCTTGAAAAAAAATAGTGCTTTGTGAATAAGCCACACTTATTTTATTTTCAAGTGTATTATATATTGTTATAAAAGAAGTTTCTATATGAAATCATTACTAAATTTATAATAGCTGTTTGCCATCATGCATTTCCCCACAGCATATGTATTAAAAGGATTAATAATAACATAAAATTTTATTGTGAGGGAATTGACAAGGGGTGTGTTCTGCAAAATGTTTGACATAAAAATCAGTGTCAATACTAGGAAGGTTTTTGAATCACTTGTTTAAGTCAGCACCTAGAGTATTGGTGTCAAGCTGAGATCTAAGTGGACCTGGAAGGTGGCTTCCCTGAGCAATTCAGGAGCATGTGCATGTCACAGGGTGACCTTGAAGAAGATTCTCCTGCTTCAGAAGATGAAGCTATTCAGGTCTCTCTGCCAGCCTAATCCACCCCACAACCCTGGCACAAGATTCAAGCAGAGCTAATATTTCCTCTGTTCCAGCCAGGGGGTTTGGGGGTGGGAGGGTGGGGGTGTAGCAGCGGCTGTCAACCAAGTGTCAACCAGAAGATGAGCTGGAAAGGGCAATGGCGGCACCACCCAGGCAGACTCGAGCATCTCTCTTGTGTTCTTCCCAGATCCCTCTCCATCAGCCTCAGATGACAAGGCACCAGCAGAAAGTATGTCTGGCCAGGAGAACACAGTGGTAAAGAGCAAGGTGACTAACCTCATCAGCCATCACAAATTTAACGCTGTCTGGGCAGGAGAGTTCATCCCAGCTTGCTCTGGGGACAGGAAGACAGGATTTTCCTTGTTCCAGCCAGAGAAGAAGAGGCTATGAGCCAGCCAGTCAGCCTAGAAGAGAAAGAGAGGCATGGACTGCAGGCACAGTGGGCTTTGTGTGAGGCTGGCAACTAATTGCCAGCTGTACACACTGGTCACTCAGGCAGGTCACGGCTGCCACTTCAGTGACACAAATGTGGATGCCAGTAAACTAACTGAAGGCTCCTTTCTTCCCCACTGAGTGGCAATTTCAGAATAATAAGTCACTGCAAGCCACAGAACTCCACCATGCCTCTGTGTCAGCACTAGAAAAAGGGTGCTATTAATACCTGCTTACCTTCCACGGGGGGCCGCAGGCTTAATTAAGTGTGGTTTGTGAAGTGCTCTGAGGTTGCCCGATGAAAGCTGAGCTCTGAGTACAAACTATTATTGTTAATTAATTATTGCCAGCAGAATTATTTATACTGTGTTTTCAGGTCTAGGAGCTCTTGTTTACGGGTAAAAGAATGTTTTCTTTCCATATTTCCTGTCCTTTTCTACCACCCAAACTATGGCCTATAATCTCTGTCTTTCTTCTCTATCTTTCTTCCTCTTCACCTTTCTCATGTTCCTAATGGAAAAGCACCATATTTAGCCTTGCCTCCCATCCTGGACATAAACAGGCTTTCATAAAGAGCAGAAAATAAAACCTTATTAATGTAAACGTAAGCTGAACAATAAGAGAGGGATCTGAAACGAAAGATCTGTAGTGTCGGCTAGAAACAGGAAACACAGGATCCCGCTGGGAAAAATATGCAATTAATTCTAGGCAGAATACAGAGCTGAAACATGGAGTCTTTCTGCTAAGATGGTTTCTGCTGATGCATAATCATGACCTCTGAAGAGCAATGATACGCACGATCGGAAGGCATCGGAAATTCTCAGAGCTCGTGAGCCTATTGACAGAACCAGGAGTCCTCCTTTTCACTACGCCCTCCAAAAACAACAACAACAACAACTCAACTTTAATTTCTATTTTCAATTAGTAAGGATAACAATCGTATAGAATTTCTCATGCCTCTGAGATTAAAAAGAGGGATACCAGAGGCATTAGAGGAACAAAGCAGCCTGGATGGAACAATGCATGTCTTCTCTTCCTGGCTGCCACCTGGCACTCACCAGGCTGGCATCTGAAGCAAGGGCATTGTGGATGCAAGACAAGAGAATCCCCAGTGAACTGTAGCTTTTATGAATAAATTGTACTTGCCAAAATTGGTCAGTTGTTTGTGGACATTGATTTATTTACTCTGATTCTTTCTGATTGTTATATTTTGGATGGTGCTTACTGATGTGAAAAAGCCATCTAGTATTGCTGATAAATCTAGAGATAACGGCAGAGGTCAAAAGAGTGGGAAGGAAAGAAAAGAAGGTGTGCCTTCCATGCAACGGTAAAACGTTTCTATGTAAAGAGCAACTCTCCATGACCATTTTAATGCTATTTTGCCTTATTACACAATTGTAAAATTAGTTGGGTCATGTGCTTGTTTTATTTTTCCTTCTGGAGTTAAGGGAAGAATAGAGAGCAGAGTGGACAGGCTTTGCTTTATCTGAGTGTTCAGACCTCCTTGTTGGATTCCTTTGTTATTCCTTTTCCTTCCCCTCCCTTGGCTGTGTGCAAGCATGTGTGTGCATGTGTTTACATGCATCTGGCTGTGGTGGGGGTGGCGGGAAAGTGCAGAGAAAAGACAGGGAAAGCTTTCAGGATGGCAATGGCTAGCACTGCTAGAGAATGGGAAATTTTTCTTGTACTGCTTTGAGCATGCACACCTAACATTTTCAAGGTCATGTGGATGGGAGCATTCAGTACCTTCAAGGTGAGCCAGAGCCTCTCTGATTCACTCAGTCCCAGTGCTCCTCTCCACTAGAGTGCTAGTGCCAAGCTTGCATCTGGTGGGCTTTCTAAAAAAAGAGCATTGAACTCAGTTTAACTTCCAGGTGGGATAGTCAGGCTATCAAGGAGGAAATTTCAGGAGGGGAAGCCAGGACTGAGAGGGTGGCAAGATGTTGCTGATTGACTCCATTTCTACCTCTGGATCACAACTCTTAAAACATTACACCTAAAATAGGTCAACAGGGATTTGGGATAAAGTGGGATAAGCTTTAGTTAATTATCCCAATGAGCAAAATGCCTGATTTTAAATCCTGAGTTGGATTTAATCACAGGAGCTGAGAAGATCTTCCAATATTCAAATCCATTTGGAAATTGACTGAAGGGACACTCTATCCAAAGAGATAGCTTATTCAATAATAAGGTAACAAATGCAGTAATTACATAGGGGCGAGAACTTACAAGGGCTTATCCACGAACTGGCTCCTGGTGTCATTTTAGGTAGCAACAAGGCAGACAGAATTAAAGGAGCAAGTGCTGGCTCTGATCCTTCTCCCACATCCTCCCTGGCAGACTGGGTCTCCTCAGCAGAATAAACCTCAAATTCAATACAACAGAGACACAAAAAGAGATAAGGAACAGCCGGAATCAATCGTTTCGGAGACATTAATAATAGACATGCTGAAAATGGGGCAGGAAAGATATTTTAAAATCTCACTTTAAGACACACTTTGTATTTCAAATTATCTTTACTTTTCAATAATCTTACATGAACAAAGGCACAGTGTAGCCTGCCCATTTTAAAGAATATATGTTCTCCCCAAGTAAATTGCTGCAAAAGTACTAACGTTTACCATAGATTTAACTACAATTTAGTTATTTCAAGAACAATTTGAAAACCACCATAGAAAACAGTTTGGTTTAACCTCTGTTGATAGCTTTTTTATAAAGCTTCCAATTACCTTAATTAAGCAGAGAGCTCCAGGGCAGAGAGCTTCCGGTGGGTTCTTTCCTCAACCGTTGTCCACTTGACAATGCACACGTGCCATCTCCCACTCAACCCAGTATTGTCTATAGCAGTCTGGTGTTGAAACTCTACCACCAGGTCTTACATTGGTCTGCTGGCTTTATATTTTGAATATGGGTTTACTTGTCTGCAGCCTCGCTACACATCCAAAATTGCATGTTTTCAGAGGGCAAGAACCATATCTATTTAGTTTTTTTGGTTCAAAATCTCAAAAAGTAGTTCTATTGCTTTGAAGAGTGCTAGGCATGTAGCTGATGCTCAGTAAGTAGTGATCATGAAGTGAACTGATCTAACAAGCATTTATTGAGCACTCAATATACACAAGGTATTGCAATGTCTACAGAAGCTCAACAGTCCTTATCCTCAGGAAGCTTTCAAGCTAGTAGCAGAGTGGAGCATAGCAGAAGACATATAAATTGGGATGCTAGGAGATAAAAGCAAATGAGTGCCATGTAGTCATCCAAATAACGTGCTATCAGAATACCAAGGAAAAGGAAATTCAACAGAGAAGAGAAGTCAGGGGCTTCACAGAGAAGGTGGCATATGAATTGGAATAAAGCTTTGGTAGAATATGGCAGGAAAGGGATTCCAGGCTGTAAAGTCTAGATGAATGATGGCATGGAGAAATGGAAATGATGGTGAAGCCAGACTATAGCCATAGACCACTGCCTACTTCCACATAGTGCACCTAGATGGACATGGTGAGAATCATTCTTTTCCTGCAGAATCATTTCACTGACCTGCTTCTAGAATTAAGAAAGTCTTTCCAATACCTAGGAATCAGAGGAATAACGCCACTTCCAGAATCACATGGTCACTCCAGGGCAGGGTCCACAAAGTGATCATGGGGTCTCAATTCCCAAATACCATGCCAATGAAGACCCTAAACACCCTAGATCTCATTCCTATTAAATCCCTGGCCCCCCTTCTTCCACCCCCATGGGCCATTTGAGAAGATTTACACAGTCACAGATACAGAGCTTTCTGCCAGACATTCAAAACAAGAATTTCACCTCTGAGGTGAGAACAGATATGAGAAATTTCAGCCCAAAGAGTGATTTTCATCCAAGGCTGTCATAAGCACCTGAAAACAGGGGTTTATAATGGAAGTGCCATCGCAACTGTAACTACATTGCCATGGAAGTGTGACACTGTTCTCAAGTACAAGCACTATAATAACAAGAACCATTTAAATGATACTTGGAAGGATAACCAGGATATGTAGCCATCTCTTTCTAGATCATCACCTCTCCCAATCTCTCACATGTCCACCTAAAAAGACACACAAGTTTCATGGGAAAAAACTTTGTGCAGGAACAGAAAGTTTTGTAACTGGAGAAAAATCAGTTATGAAGGATGTGTCTCTGACTTGAGGCAACTGTCGTAAGGAGGCTGTGATAACCTCAGGGCTCTTGGAGAGTTCACCAGGGTTCAATTCCCTCCTGGCCAGCCCCTGAACCTTTGAGCAGGGCCTAGATATTGTGCCAGAGCCAGTTATCTTAACATCCCATTGGAGTTTAGAACCAAGGGGACGGGGAATTCAGCTCTCCTATTAAACAGCATAAAGTAAAATGCAATTCTTTGCAAAAGAGCTGTTGCCAATATTAACATAAAAGGAGGTTCTTTCTCCAACAGTCATATAAATTAGACAGTTGATTTACTTCCATATACCAAGATTATATGGAGGTTCATCAAATTAGTAAAAGAATCCCGAGTCAGAGGAGGGAAAAAATTGAAATTTACATAGAATATCAGCCAGAACAAAGTAAGCATAAAATATAAATTATCACTTCATAATCAGGAAACTGTGTGTGTGTGTGTGTGTGTGTGTGTGTGTGTAGTGTATGTATTGTGCTGTGTGTATATATATATGTGTATCTGTGTGCATATACATACCATATATATACATATGTATGTATGTCATATGTATGATATACATATGTATGTATATATACATACATATATATGATATATATATATGATATACATATATATGATATGTATATTTATGGTGTGTGTGTGTGTGTGTGTGTGTGTATATATATATGATGTATATCCATTAGCAGAGTTCTAGTTGTCTTTGAACGGTTTACTACTTTAGAGAATAACCCCCTCCTCCAGTTAGCTTGAGACAGAATTTATCAAGGTGGGTTTGATGTCCCGGAGAATAAAAAAACATATATGTTTGGCAAAGTCTGAGTGGTGAACAACTTCAACCACTTCCAGTGTATATTTATGCATTATATAGTATGTGTATATATACATGTATATATGGTGTGTGTATACCTGCACAACACACACATATACACACATACATTACACACTTGTGTATGTGTACTCACACCCACATGTGTATGTGTATAAATGTATGTATCTGTATATACACATACATACTTTATAAATATGTTTGGTTCAAAAGGTATTAAAAAAACTCTACATTGCATGTACCTATACAAATATCCTTTTGATATGACAAATGCCACAACAAAATGTGTCAGTTTCAGTCTTTCTCTCATGCTAAATGAGGACAACTTAGCTAATTTTTTCAGGACTTCCTTTCCATTAGCAAAGTTCCAGTGTTCTCTGAATGACTTACTAATTTAGCAAATAATCCCCTCCTCCACAATTAGCTTGAGACATAAATTATCAAGGTGTGTTTGATGTCCCAGGAAAAAAGAAAAGGCACATATGTTAGCTGAAGTCTGAGTGGTGAACAATCTTGACCACTTACAGTGTACATTTATGCATTATTGGCTCAGAGAAATCCTAGAAAAAGAAAACCCAGGCTTGTTCAAACTGGTTTTATTGTAGTCATTCCTACTTTGATTTTACAGTCATTCACAGGAATGCACATGGAAAATACTAGTTTATAGTTAGTGTGTACATTATATGCAAGCATCTTGTAAGATTAGGAGCTCAGGTGACCAGAAATCTTTGGTGTTAAAGAAGCCACATCACTTCTCTGGCTTTCTATGTCTTACACTAGAAAAATGCGCCTGGCTTCTCTCTCTACCCCTCATTGCATTTGCTCTCTTTCATACCCCTATGGAACAGCCAGGAGCAATGGGAGGGAGTAAAGGGACCATAAGTCTGTCTGTTTCTGGAGTGAAGTTAGTTCCCTTGGCAGTAAGTCTAAAGCTTCAGTCTCTAAATGATTTCCTCTCCAAATAGAAAGTTGTAAAATTTCATCTCTAATCTCGGTATCTACCCTAAAATGGTCCCAAACTCAGAAGAATAGAAGGATAATTGTTGGTCCACTAAATTTAACTGACAACAAAAATGTTTATTTTTTCCCTAAATTCAGTAACATTGATACCACAATATTCAGCTCACTTCATAGGGGTACCATTCAGCGTGGCTTTTTTCATAACTGTAGGATGATCTCAGGACCAACATGGTGAACAGAACACATGGAAAGCTCTCCAAGGCATTATTACTCATGAAATACATAGTTTACTGGGCTATTCATGCTTAAAGTAAATTATTTGACTTAAAATCCTTTGAAAACTTCAAATACACCTCAGAAGAGTGCACAGTAAGCTTCCATTGACTTTCCTGCTCTGATGTGAATAAGCTGATCACATCTCTTCTTCGAAACGGGTTTGCGGGATGGAGAGAAAGTGGCAAAGCCACAGCAAGATATTGAAGGATTGGAGGCAATGTAGGAGATGGTGCTGTTCAGCAGAAGGTTGCAGATAAGGAAGAGAGTTGCAGAGTACTCAGAAAAGATAGCTTGACTCAGGCAAGACACATGCCAATGTCCTTTATAGACCACATGCCTGTAGGTGCTTCAGAGAAAATCAATCCCTCTATCCCCTTTTTTTTTCTTTTTTTTTTTTTATATATACTTTTTATTGCATTTTAGGTTTGGGGGTACATGTGAAGAACATGCAAGATTGTTACATAGGTACACACATGGCAGTGTGATTTGCTGCCTTCCTCCCCATCACCTGTATCTGGTATTTCTCCCCATGCTATCCCTCCCCAACTCCCCACCCCCCGCTGTCCCTCCCCTTTTTCCCCCCAACAGAC
>PVKV010011389.1:0-52382 GCA_004027835.1 Alouatta palliata
AAGCAATTCTCCTGCCTCAGCCTCCCAAGTAGCTGGGACTACAGGCACGTGCCACCATGCCCAGCTAATTTTTGTATTTTTAGTAGAGACGGAGTTTCACCATGTTGACCAGGATGGTCTCGATCTCTTGACCTCGTGATCCACCCGCCTCGGCCTCCCAAAGTGCTGGGATTACAGGCGTGAGCCACCGCGCCCGGCCTATTTTCTTTTTAAAACACTATTTGCAATTTTAGACATTTATTTTCCTGAAATCCATTCTATTTTCATTGTTAGAAACTTTATCTGCTTATTGTAAACTGATTCTCAGTTGATTTCTTTCACTTGGCAAAATGAAGGGAGACAATGGAGTGACATTATTATTATATAGATTCGTGAATAAGAACGTGGAGGGAGAAGTGTCGGCTTGCCCGCTGCCCACCTTGACAACAGGGAACATAGCCCTCAACGGTGGGGTGCAGGTCAGCCAGTGCTGGTATTAGAAACGATAGGAGGCTTTAACTCTTTTCTCCATTAGCCGGGATTTCTGGAATTATTCTATCAATATTGGGATTAGTTAGGGGCAAACGGAGCAATGGGAAGTTTATATATACGACAGATGTGAGCACCTATTGTTTATTGAGAAATTTTTGGAGAAAATATGAGTGAATAGGATATTGGACAGATATTTATTGAGCTTGCAGCATGGGCCAGACACTGTGCAAAGCATTAGGGCAATACTAATGATTAACAGTGGAACTTGTCCCTCATTCACGGAGTTTTCATTAATGTAAGAGGAAACACACTAATAAAACAATTACATTGCTGAATGCATACTTACAAAGTAGGCCAACAGAAGCACTTTTTAGAAAATGAATATGGGCTGGGCGCGGTGGCTCACTCCTGTAATCTTAGCACTTTGGGAGGCTGAGGCAGGCGGATCACGAGGTCAAGAGATGGAGACCATCTTGGCCACCGTGGTGAAACCCCATCTCTACTAAAAATACAAAAAAAATTAGCCGGTCGTGGTGGCGCGCCTGTGGTCCCAGCTCCTCGGGAGGCTGAGGCGGAGGTTGCAGTGAGCTGAGATTGTGCCAATGCACTCCAGCCTGGCAACAGGGCAAGACTCCGTCTCAAATAAATAAATAAATAAATAATTAGAAAAAAGAAAATGAATACAATGGTGTGTGAGAATACACCAACATCAAAGAAACTGGCCCTGAGGTGAGTTCAGAGTGGTTTGCTCTATGGGCGTGGGGTTCTTGACGGGAACCGAAAGATGGCAAAGGCTAAACCAGGTGAAAGGAATGGAGAGGGGAGTGACATTCCTGGCACATAAAAAGGCTCTGAAAAGAGAGGAGGAACTGGAAAATGGTCTGTCTGACTGTGGTGCAGTGAGAAAGGGGAAGAAAAATGTTCTCCTCGGGACTAATAAGCCAAATTGAGGATTTGGATCTTTATCTTAAGAGCAATGTTACAGCATTCAATGATGTTAAATTTGGTAGGAATTAAACTAATCGAATCTCAGTTTTGAAATGATCACTCTGGCTCCAGTTTGAAGATCAGATTAGAAAGAGGCCAAAAAACATTTAGGGAAAATAATTACTTGACTATTGTTAAGAAATGACAGTCACTTGGACTAAGGTAAAGCCAGTAAAACCATGGTGTATGGAGAGATACTCCGAGAAGAGGCAAAATAGTAACAGGATTTGGTGATAAATTCTATACAGTGGAAACACCGAAGAGGGATGATGAGGTCTGCATTCACTGAGACAGCAAGTCTGGGAAAGGAACCTTTATAAGTTTAGGTGCATTTGAGATACATCTGCACTTATAAAATAAGCTCCCTGCCAGATAGCTCTGGAGCTGGAAGGTGGAAGATCTGGAGAATCACTGGTAGGTGGGCAATGATTTATTTAGAGCTATATTCTAACAAGGGAAAAGACTCTAGATAGAACCTTAAAGTCAAAGTTGTAGGAAAATAATCAAGAGGAAGTTTTTGGTTTTCATATGCAAAATCCAATTAAACCAATCATCAGGCAGAAGTCTATAATTCACCTTTGTTCAGACAGAGAGAGCCCAGCTGAAGAAACATAACACATTTAGCTAGTTCAGTTATCTCTAAATCATCTTGGGAATAAGATGTGACATGTAGACATTTCCTAAAAAGTTCTGTAAAAGGAATATTTCATCTACTTCCTGACTATAAGAAAGTTTCCCATGTTTATTATCTTAGAAAACTTTTTAAAAGCAGTGTTGTTGCTTTTTTCTTTTAAACTGATTTAAACCCTAACTCTAAAAATGATTAAAGGAAAAGAGAGAAAAATAAATATTATTTCGGGGAGAAGAACTTAAGTATTGAAATTTCTAAATAGTCACAAGAAAATACAAGTTTCAAAAATAATGGTATTAAAGAAGATGTTCCCCTCCTTGCTCCATAAAGAAAGACCGTTTTGGCCAGGCACAGTAGCTCATGCCTGTAATCCCAGCACTTTGGGAGGTTTAGGTGGGGAGATCACCTGTGGTAGGAAGTTTGAGACCAGCCTGACCAACATGGAGAAACCCCATCTCTACCAAAAAAAAAAAAAAAAAAAAAAAAAAAAATCAGCCAAGTGTGATGCCACATGCCTGTAATCCCAGTTACTTGGGAGGCTGAAGCAGGAGAATCACTTGAACCCAGGAGGCGGAGGTTGCAGTGAGCAGAGATTGTGCCACTGCACTCCAGCCTGGGTGACAAGAGAGAAACTTGGTCTCCAAAAAAAAAAAAAAAAATGAAGAGAGACACAGTTTACCAAGGTTCCTCACAACCCAGATTCTTCAGCCTTGGGCAGCACAGAGATTCTGTGCAGTCAGCCTCATCTGTTTCACTCTGACTCAGTCTACTTAAGCATGACTTCTTTTGTTTAGCCTTCTCCATCTTCCAAGAGTAGCTGATGACTTTCTTGATGTGTCTTTCTAGGGCACTACATTTCCTTGAAAGTCTACCTCTCAACTCATAATCACGCATTTGTGTGATTGTTTAATATTTATCTCTGGTACTAGAATGGATATTTTAAGAAAGACAAGATTATTTCAGTCTAGAACATAGATACATATTAAACACGCAAAGCTTTTTTGAATGAATAAGAGGGTATGATGTTAGATGTAATTCCCCTGCCCAGGGAATTGTTAGAATTTTTCATGTTGGTCGGTGTTATTTTAAAAATCTTACCGCAGTCATTTTGATGCAGTCAGGACCTAGATAACAGAAAGCTTGGATCAAAAGTTAATGTTCAGTGCCTGAAGTCATGACGTCTAGGTATTCTATGAAATTAATTGAAAGGGTTTCCTCAGACATCAGTTGGCTGGAGGCACCCTAGATATACATGTACAATTTAAAGACAGTCTTCCCCACGTATAGACACGGGATCGGTGCACCCAAATTCATGTATACTCATGTCCCTCAGTAGGTCCTGAGGAATCCACAGATACAAAAATTTGAAAAGTCGGCCCGCTACATACATGGGTTTCACATCTGCTAATAATGTCTTTTCTGTTTGAATTTGGTTGAAAAAAAATCACCTGTAAATAGACCCTGGAAGTTGAAACCTGTCAGGGTCAACTGTAATCTGCATAGCAGCCTCTTCCCTGAAGATCTATTCACAGGGAATTATTTCACTAAAAGGCAAGTTCAAAATATTTCCCAGAAAAAAAATTTTGGTCTGGTAAAAAGCTTAGAGAAATAATTGATTGAAACTATAGATTTCTGTTCCAACACAATGAAAGATTGGCAGATTAACTTGGTTTAGTCTTACTAAAGGCAGCAGTTACCAATGACCTGATTTTCGTTATTAAACAAACAGAAAAGGTTTTTGGAGGGGTTATGATGGTGATAGTTCAACGGAGCCACTAAAATAGGCTAAGTTCATCTTAAAATTTTGATAAAAAGTGGCAGTATTAGCATTGGGATTGAGCTGCTATTTCTGAAAGTAAGTGATCAACAATGTGGCTAATTGTTTTCTCCTTAAATTCACTACCAGTACAAGTAAGCGTTCATGAGTGAACGAGAACAGTCATTTTCTTTTTTCTTTGTCAGGTAATCCAAAGACACTTCAATCATGAGTAACACACATTAAAGAAGGTTTTAAAAAGCGGAACTTGATTTTCTAGTTTCTCTGTCACCCTGGGACTCTAGAGGACAGTTAGCATCCCCACCTCATTCTGATCTCTGTATTTATGTTGGGGTAATATAAGTTTTATTTATTGTGACAATTTTTTTTAAAGCAAATGTGTTACAGCACTGCTTCTGTTCAACTGAAATCTGGATGGCTTTTTTACTTGAGTCAACATCTTAGTGTGTGTTTTTCTGGAAACAGGGCCAGGCAGAAGGACTTGAGTGTGGGTAGTTTATTTGAAATGTGATCCAGGGAGCAGGATGACAGTGCAGGAAAATACAGGAAGGGAGGAAAAGCCTTTACAAGTGCACAGTTAGATTTGCTGCTCTAGAAAGTGGGGCCTCATGCATCAGAACCTCTGAGAAATGAATTCCCCCCACTTCCTGAAAGGCTGGAATGAGGGCTGATCCCACAAGCACACAGAAAGTCTGAGCTCACAAGCAACTTTGCATTGTGGCTGCACTAAGGTCAGAGGTAAGCAGAAGGAAGGTCACACGACGCAGCAAAGGTGTCTGCTAAAGCAGCTACTTATTTTCTTTTCTCTTTCTTTAATTTTTTTTTGAGATGGAATTTTGCTCTGTCAACCAGGCTGGAGTGCAGTGGCATGATCTCAGCTCACTGCAACCTCTGCCTCCCAGATTCAAGCGATTCTCCTGTCTCAGCCTTCCGAGTAGCTGGAATTACAGGCATGTGCAACCACACCTGGCTAATTTTTGTATTTTTAGTAGATATGGGGTTTCACCACGTTGGCCAGGCTGGTCTCGAACTTCTGACCCAGGTAATCTGCTAGCTTCGACCTCCAAAAGTGCTGGAATTACAGACATGAGACACTGCACCCACCTTTCTTTAATCTTATATGGAGGGTCTTCAGATGCACTTTTGTTAAATTTTATATTATTTTATTCTCCTATCATTCCAGGCTATTAAATCTGTAAAATGATCTTTACCGAGCAATTGTGACATTTGCAGATATAACAAATATTCATTTTTCTGTTATCTTATATTTCCTTAATTATGTTTCATTACTCATTATTTTATCTGAATTTCTGGAGTTTTTCTTTTCAATCTGAGCTTCTTACATGTCACCAGTCTTTGAGAGACAATAATCCAACAGAAACACAGTGTAAATTAGTAGTGTAAAAACTCGATCTGTAGTGGTAGAGAAATACAAGATTCTAGTATGAGAGAATTAATTTTTTCAAACCTCAAAGTTTTAAATATTACAACTACTTTGCAATGGCTATAGAGGTAAACAGCACACTTGATTCTGCTTCTCCCTCAACTCTGGGCAGTCTACACGATGCAAAGTGAATCTCGGGTCTTGGTTGTGGTTTTCTGTACCAAGCCACTGGAGACAACAGAAACATAGGCAAGGCAGTAAAATGTTAACATGCTTTTCTCTTCTATTTGTATTTGTTTCTATTGCAATGAAACTCTTTGTCAGTGCAATATTATGAAACAGAACTTTCTGGCTTTGATTAATGGTTTCTGTAACTTGGCATCAGGAGAGTTTCTTGGGAAATAACTATATGAGGCACTCACTTTGGTAAATGTTGTTAATTACTGAAGTACTCAGATCGTTCAATCCTTCACTTCTACATCTGGAAATAGAAATACTAGAAATAGGACTGCTTTTATGGGTCTGGCTTTTTTATCCACGGAAGATTGATGAGGAGCTTGGCAGTTTCACAACAGGAACTTCAAAATTTTTATTCTCTCTTGTACTCTACCGCACAGCAATGTCATATACATAAAATTCAGAATTCAACACTGAAATTTCAAAAGATAAAAAGTAGGTAGGATATATGTATTTGTGTGTGTGTGTGTGTGTATACACCTAAAAGATGTATCAGCAAATACAATATACAAAACTTATTTGAATCCTTATTCAACAATGTTTAAAAAAAGCAGGATGTGTTAATACTTACCAGATTTTGATAGGAAAAGATTATTTTAAAAGATTTTGAAAGTTACAAGAATGATCTTGTAGTTATATTAATATGAATCCTTATATTTTAGAGATGCTTGTTAAGTATTCCTGGATATAATTATGTCTGTGATTTATTAGAAATCTGTATATTGAGTATCTCTCACCAAAATAATGACACTCAGTTAGGGCTGAGATTTTTAATCTAGTCCACTCACTGTGGTATCCTTATTAACTTCGGGGAACTAAATGAATATTTGCTAATAAAATAAATGATAACTGATAAATGAGTCCAGTTGTCACTAACACGAAGTTAGTCTGTGTATTTACCTTTTGCTATGCCATTTTACTTTGTTGATATTTCATCTGAAGTTGCACAATAGTGCCAAAAATATTTCTCTCATTATTTTTTGCTCTTTTCCTTATAGCTATGTAGAATATCAATTTATATAGCATGTCAACATTGGATTTTTTTTTCCTCGGGCTGTATTACTTAAAATTTGGATATTTGTTATTTTTTTCATTTCACCAGGAGAAATATGTGAGTTCCTTCTGCAATTTATCATCACCAGGCTAGACTTTATTACCAGAAATATGTAATATTACACTAGTAAATTACTTATTTAAATTTTGTTTAACTTCCCTAGTAAGGCACTCGCTTATATTTTAAAGATTTTTTTCTTGTTCTTATACTAGATATTATCATATATGAATGTGAAAGATAAAGTCTTCTTTTTAAAAAAAATGTATAGGGAAAGCTATTCTCAATAATGTATTCTTTTGGATAAGACATTGCATAAATTCAGTTTTGGGCACTGAAACATTAAGAGGCAGTGAAAGATAATCTTGGAATGTAATAAATAAAGCCTTAATGTATTTTAGAAAATAAAAGTCTTATGCAAGGTAGTCCAAGCTATAAATTGACTTTCTCAATTGTTTTGATCATATCTATTTTACTGTCTTTTCTCTCCACAAATCTGCAAGCAAATGTTACATGTTGGATCAGGCCAGATAGTGACATTTGGATTCTTAGCTATTAATAAGTAGCTAAGTTGGAGTTTCATTCGACCTGGCAATTAGTGGAGAATAAGGTGCATTTTGAGTGTCCTTATGGAGCCTGTATTCCCACCATGATGCATGTATACAAAGGGTAGTTGTAGTCGGGAAGAGTAATGATTGTCACTTGTCTTTCTTTCCCTTCCTTCCTTCCTTCTTTCCTCCCTCCCATCTTTTCTTTCTTTCTTTCTTTCTTTCTTTCTTTCTTTCTTTCTTTCTTTCTTTCTTTCTTTCTTTCTTTCTTTCTTTCTTTTCTTTCTTTCTTCCTTCCTTCTCTTTCTCTCTCTCTCCCTTCCTTCTTTCTTTGCCTCTTTCTTTTTCTTTCTTTCTTTCTTTCTTTCTTTCCTTCTTTCTTTTTCCTTCTCTCTTTCTTTCTTTTTCTTTCTCTTTCTTTCTTTTCTTCTTTCCTTCCTTCCTTCTCTCTTTCTCTCTATTTCTTTCTCTCTCTCTCTTTCTTCTTTCTCTCTCTCTCTCTTTCTTCTTTCTTTCTTTCTTTCTTTCTTTCTTTCTTTCTTTCTTTCTTTCTTTCTTTCTTTCTTTCTTTCTTTCTGATAAGGGTCTCACCGTGTTGCCCAGGGCAGTCTTGACCTCCTGTTCTTAAGTAATCCACCTCCCTCAGCCTCCCAATGTGCTAGTACTGCAGGGGAAGCCACTGCACTTGGCCTATTCTGCTCAGAAAACAAAAAGTATCTGGAGTACATTTTTCCTCTGCCTATCCACACAAACTAAAACACATGTTATCTTCTAAACACATGATATCTTCAAATTTAATTTATTTATAATGTTAGGTTCAAGTAACACCATTTAAAATGAAGAGAAATCATCCAAAATTACTAAAATCAGGGATGTCTATATTAAATATATCTGTAATCACAGAAATAATTGATTATATTCTTGATGAAATACTAAAACAAATTTACAAACTAAATTAGGGATGCCTATATTAAATATATCTGTAATCACAAAAATAATTGATTATATTCCTGTTGAAATGCTAAAATAAATTTACAATGAAAAACTTGCAAAACTACTCAATATACAATATCAAGGTAAACTGCATTCCATCAGGCACAATATTTATTTCTACAGACAGAAATTATTTGCATTACTATCAGTTTTCAAGGAGTTAACTATTATCTCTGCTTGCAAAATAGCCTATCCAAATATGAATAAAAAACAGGAATAAACTACAGGGTTAACCAACAAGGGCACTCACATACTTGTAATATCTCACAATGTTTCTTACCTCTTTTACCTGCTTAACTCTTCAGACACATTGTATTGGAAAGAAAAAGACATAAGAGGAACAGTGGAGTTCTTACTTCACAGATACATTTTAAGTATGTGACTTGTATTCTAATCAGACAGATAGATGAGCATTCGATTGAGAACATCTTTCTGAATGCTCTAGAGCCCCCAATTGCTGAGACCTGCGAGAGCAATTTTTGAGATGAGTCTTGCTCTGTTGCCAGGCTAGAGTGCAGTGGTGGGATCTTGACTCACTGCAACCTCTGCCTCCCGGATTCAAGCAATTCTCCTGCCTCAGCCTCCTGAGTAGCTGGGATTACAGGAGTTTGCCACCATGCCCAACTAATTTTTGTATTTTTAGTAGAGACAGGGTTTCACCATGTTAGCCAGGCTGGTCTCGAACTCCTGACCTCGTGATCTGCCCACCTTGGCCTCCCAAAGTGCTGGGCTTATAGGTGTGAGCCACCGCCTTGGCCCCCTATTCTCTGACTCTTAACTTTCTCCTGGTCTGTGCCTCTAGACATCAGGAGATAACCTCAGCTTTCCTTTGTTGAGATTTGTTTACCTCCGTTTTTCTTGAACAGATCCTGAGGCAACCCTGGGTATATCTCTTTCTGATGGCTCACATCTGGTTAATGGGAAACACAACTGGATCTCTTGCTTTGCAGACTTTGGGACTGCAGATCTCCTGATGAAACCATGTTAATTTCATCCCTCGTATAAGACCTTGAATAAGCAGCTTGTAATCTAATTTCTTATCATTCATATGACTCAGGTGGGATTCAGACATATATGTGTTTGTACTGTAGGAGTCACAGGACAATGTTATCTAATACTCCTGTTTCAATCCCACTTCCTAGATTAGATGTTGTATATGTGTGCCTGCACATAGGTGGGTTGGAGAGCAAGGAATGAGGCACATAGAACACTAACAATTCTTACACACACACAAACATGTTTTTCAGTCTTCACTCTGTGCTCCTTAGGCCTTCATGATCTTCTTTATTAGCCAGATGTGGGTATCAGGGGTTGCAAAATTGGTCTTCTTGTCTCTGCTTCGAAAGTCCTGAATAGTGGTATAACTTACAGATGTATATTCTATAGTTTTCATGCTACACGAAACTGAGACTGAAAGGCTTCTATTTGCACATCTTAGATGTGGGTAAATCTCATTTTAACTTTTCATCTTTATGTTTTCATAATATGCCCTAATGTCAAATAAAAGCAGATGCGGACTTAGGGACAGAAACACTTTTTCAAAAGGTTGATTGCAGTGAGGCGTGAGAACCATTGCAGCAGGCGATAACAGTTTGAGTGGGGAGGCTCCTCTGACCATAAGACCTATACACTTCACAAGGGTCAAGCAGAAAGAAATGTTCTTTCATAAGCCATAAATAAGGCTACGAAACTGAGTATGGGGAGTGCGTTGAGAGGGCAAAGTGATCTGACATTTGAGCAGGAAATATTCTCGGAAGGGAAGGGAGGGTCCCTTAAGGGAAGGGATTCCACACTCCATGCTAATGCTGACTTTGGCAGAGAGGGCTCTGCGGGAAGAAAAGGAGCTTAATTAAAACTTGGTCAAGTTAACTCAGCAGGTATTTTGTCAGATTGGTGAGTCTGTACAGTCAGAGAATCTTTTATGAGGTGAAGAAGGGAGATTTGGAGAGTTTGTGTCTGGTCTTGCCATGGGTTAAAAGAGGGGGTCCATGAATTTTATCGAAGTTATAAGGGAAAGGGTGGTTCTTTCTTTGCAATTAAGCTGTTTGGGGAGCACAAAATGATGGGATTATTTCTTAATCACCATTATTTCCCACAAGCATAGGACTGAGGGAAAGATTAATGTTATCACTTTACATAATTTGTATAATCTGACTAGCAAATATATGAACAAAGTATTCTTACAGCAGCTTTTCGAGTTGTATCCACCAAGAGAGAAACATGACATCTTACTAATTTTTGACAGTAACAACAACAACAAAAGAATCCAGTTAGCAATTTTGCAACGGACACTGAAAGCAAAATTGTCTGTGTCAGCTCTTTTAACAGCTCTGTTTCTAAGGAGGCACAAAGCTTCAGGCCCTGCAGAGGGGGACACGTGGCTAGAACCTTTAGCACATCTTTGCTGAGAGTCCCCATGTGAATAATCGTAGGCAATTCTAAGCCTGTGAAGCCTGTGAAGAATATACTCACTTTAAAGAAAACTTAGAATGTTTCCATGGAAGAGGGAGCAAAGCCTACCCTATTAGTCTGAGCACTGGACTGGAAGTTAAAACTCTGGTGTTCTATTTACAGCTTTAGTGGAGATTTGCTATTGTCCCTTGGGGGTCTCCCCGCCTCAGTCTCCATGTTTTTACATTATTTATAAAAGCATGTCACAAACTCCTTAAATGAAGCCAGTAGACACAGCAACAACCAGTGCTGAACATTGCATGTATATCTACAAAGATGAACATCAGTCTATGGAAGAATTATAAAAAGGCTAACTATGTGTTTACTAACATCTGTATGATTTATGAAAATGAAATTATCTTTCCACTGAATATCTATTATTTACCAGGCATTGTCCTAGGCACTTTACATATTACTATATTCCTTCATTTAAAACTTGCAATGACACTTTGAGGTTGATGCCATTGTTACCTCCATTTTACATTTGAGGCAATTAAATGAAGAAGAGGGTACATAATTGGCCTACGTTCACATGCTGGGGAAATGAAGTTTTGTGTCCAAGTGGCTTCATGTCATTAATTTACTATTCATGGGTAATAAAAATAAAAGACCTAATGCAATTAGAGTTTCAATCAACTTGTCTCAATAACTGACCCCTTTGGTAAGAAATCTTTGGTAAGTAAAAGTTTTAATTCCATGTATCCCTGGAAAAAAAAAAGATACAGAGTTCAGTCTCAGATTTGAAGGCTAGAGCCTGCATATTGAGCATATCTAATTAAATGTCATCTCTATTTAGAAAATTTGCCTCCCAAAATCTGAATAGGTTCACATCTTTATAATAGAGATTTCTAGTAATTAGTGTTATGGTGATTAATATTATTTTATAAGCTGATCTTTGGAGGGTTAAGGAGGATAAATTTAGCCTGTAATTCAGTCTGAAGATAATTCTAGAGTAAATGGGAACATTATGTGTTAATAGATTCATTTATCACAGTACTCTATAGCCTGATAGATTGTACAATACACCGTTCTGTCTATTCGTCATATTTCCGGATGCACAGACACAACCTGTGGCACTTGTGAGTTTATGAAATCATATTGAGGAGTTTATCGATTGAGTATTGTCTTTTCTGGTAATTTCTACATGACAGGTACATAATTATGGCAATTATGCTCTTTTAGAAAATAAAACAATTGACTTCTCCTCACTGGAAAGATCAAACAAAATTTGAAAGCTTGAATCTGTCCAGATAATCACCTGTTTCCTGTTTTGCAAATATAAGCTAAAATGAATCAAAGCCCGAGAACTAGAAAATGTGTCCCTGGAATTTATATGACCATTTTAGTTTACATAGCAGATCATTCATGAGTTCTCTGAGCTATTTTCTGTTTAAGAAATAAGGCTTTCTAAAAATTATAGTCACATTTACCTCACAGCAGGCAGCAGCCTTTGAATTCAATGAGAATTAAGTATCCCAGGGCAAAATTTGACCCTAAAAGTGATGTAAGGGTGTGTAAAAAATGAAAATGAATTTCCTGTGCTAGGCCATATGCTTCACTTTGCATCATTTGCTTTCTGGTAGTGCAGAGCCACCATGGTTTTCCAGAAAGTTTAGAACTCGCTGGTCTTCCAGGGAGAGAAAGATGTATGAAGCTGTCCTTCAGGGATAAACCCTTAATACATCTGATTTTTATAAATCTCTTCCCTGGCAATAATATACTTTTATTTGAAAGAAATTCCATCCATCATGATGGCCAGTTGGCCCGCTATCTTCATAATATAGAGTATTTATTGAGTTCTCTGACAAACAGAAAGGAAATCATCAACTGTAGAGTTAAACCTTCATTGTTTGACTGGGGAGATGGGTGCAATTAGAATGAATAAATGTAAAACATTTGTTCATCATGTAATGCCAGCTGTTAGGAAAATATTTACTCATCCAGCTGAAGTTCTGCTAGAATCATTTTAGACATTAGCTGATTTACTGAGTTTTAGTGAACTATTCTAAAAGCTAAAAAAACAAAAATCAGACTTTTTGATAAAGTAACACATTTTACATTTAATGTTAGACAGTGCTGAGGTGCATTTACATCACATGTAGTCACCCAAATGTTTGCCCGGAAATACTTTGTGATTTTCTTTGAAAGTTAATGTAAATCTATAAACTATTGTTAATAGGACTGTTAACATTTTTATAGCTCTCCTGTTCTTCACTTGGTAATCGAGATATACCAGAAAGTCCTTGGTAGTATAGTAGAGTAAAAAATCAAAATAAAGATATGTCAGAAAGGGTCTCAGCTATAATTAATTTAATTAGTTTATTAGACAATTGTCTTCTGGATTGTTCTAAGTAAGTACATGGAAGATTCCAATTTGCTAACTGTTCTCAAGTATCTTCAACATTTCCAAGCCACCCTTACCATTACTTCTATTTATCTCTTTAAGTTAAATTCCTAATCTTGTGGCAAGGTACAGATCAAGTGCCCTTCCTCTGCAATGCCGTCGATACTTTCCCTGTTTACTTATATTCTGGGTCCCCAAAGCATTGTAGCTCTTTTATTTTTCTGACCACATACTGTTTTATGTTTTTGTTTATTTTTATGCCAAAGAAGTTTGAGCATGATTTTATGGAGCACTCAGTGTAGTTTTCCTATAATAATGGCAGCAAGGTATAAATTAGAGAGAAGCCATCTGCAAGTATTGCCACATTTCCTTAGTGGTCTCTTTTGCTTTAAACTCCCCAAAAAATCTAGAAAGTCATTATCATATTAATTACATGGAGGCTACCATTCTGGGGGAGGTGGGGTTGCCCTACTTCTTTCCTTAGCCCTTTAAGGCTTAGGTTACTAATATCCTCTCACAGTTGCTAGTTTCTGGAGCCTCTCAACACCCTTATTAATGTCCTCTGTATATAGTGTCTGCATTAAATCTTTTAAACAATCTTTGTCAGACTCTGTCTTTTACCCAGTCTTTTCTGCATATTTATTTCCAGTATAAGAAGGTTTAATCTAGACCTTTAGAAGTCCCAGTTCTGAGCTATTTATTATTTATTCATTTTATTTTATTTTTATTTTTTGAGACAAAGTCTTGCTCTCTCCCAGGCTGGAACGCAGTGGTGCAGTCTTGGCTCTCTGTAACCTTCATGAGATTTCCCTGCTTCAGCCTGTTGAGTAGCTGGGACTACAGGTGCCCAGCTAATTTTTTTTTTTTTTTAATTTTAGCAGAGACAAGGTTTCACCATGTTGGCCGGGATGGTCTTGATCTCCTGACCTTGTGATCCACCCACCTCGGCCTCCCAAAGTACTGGGATCTGAAAAATCATTTTAGACCATTTGGTTTCCAACATTCATTTTCTTTTACATTCTTAAATTATCTGACTTTGTTTTAAATGGATTTATTCCTATACTCTCTTCCTTCCTTCCTATGAATCTCTAGGTGAGTCTTAAAGAAGTCATCTTCCTGAGTAACACACCATCAAGCGTGGGTTTGGTTTGGTAAAGACAGGCTGTGGGATAGAGGGACTAGTGCAGGATTTCCCTCTTGTTCTCTCCCTCGCTTTGCCTTGAGTGGACTATTGCCTGCCTCCTACCCCTTTGACACAGAAGGAAACTGCAGGACCCCCTCAGCATTACCTCCTGAGAGAAACGAAATCTCCTAAAGGAGAAATGTACACAGTCCCTCGGCTTTTCATGCTTTCCGGATGTTCACTGCATCTAATGAAGAGCCTAAATCCAGGATAATAGGCAGGGAGCTCTTGAGGAAAGCACAGATGCTCCATAGCTGTCACGTGGCCTTCCAGCTGCAGAGACGTTCCGGGAACCACTTCCACATCTGCTTCTTGGCGCCCAGACAGGGGAATGCCGGGAAATCAGACATCACACAAATATTACACAGGTAACAGCTGCATAGGTTTCCTCTGTGGCAAGAGAGTTAACTTTCTCACGGTATAGCTCAGAATGTTTGTGCAATGTAAATATATGCTATACAAATGTTTCAGCATCAAAATTCCGACTCTAGTGAATTCAGCAACATGGAAAGTCTCTTACAAGAGAGTTAGGTGTTTTTCTCGACCAGCAGTTAGCCTTCATGCAGAGAAGTTTAATAATTGAAAATTGTTCAATCTTAGTGATTTTTACATTTCTATGCCCACTTATTCGAATGAGGATAATTGCCTGAATTAGCGAATTACACATTGAATGCATAATTGCTGATGCTGGAAATGCTGTAAACCAAGCAAGTTACATAATACTGCAAAATCTCTAGTTTCCAAGTAGAGGTTTTTGGCCCTACATTAAACTTGCCTTTGGAGATTTAATTTGGAGATGCTGCAGGAATGGTACTATTAGCTACTGTGGTTTCCACAAATTCATTACACTTTCAGCCTATATGAATTATGAGGGCAATAATTATGAACAAAACATTTACAGTCATCAAAGCTATGCATTTAAAACAGGGAGCTTGTATGTTTCAATTGCTAATTTAACAATGCAATTGTACATTTCTATTAAAATTGTCCCAAGTAGGTTTAAGTAAATTACCCTTAAATTGAAAATATAATTATGAAGATCAAAAGAAAATCAAAAAGTATAAATCATCCAACACAGGTATTCCTGAGAACAGTTATATTACTCCTCAGATAATGTTCAAACTGTAATTTTCCACATTTCATGCATCCTAATTTGGCTGGAATTTCTGCCTTCATTTTTCATAAAGGTAGTTTCTGTTTTCCAGTTTAGCTTTCAGTATATGCTATTTATTCCTTGAACAAAATAAATAATACTCTGCCCACTGCTTACATGACATGAGATGACCTGATAAATACAAAACTAAATGAAACCAGAAAAAAAACTAACTAATCTAAATCTTCCCAATACATACCTATTTATTTTACAAAAGAAAGTCACAGGGCATGACAAAATAGCACTGCCATTTAAAAACAATTTTAAAATTAAATCTTAAACCACAGAACTAAGGATAAAAATTTGAGAAAAAAATTAAATGCTACAGAACAATTATCCACAAAAATCTCCACTCAATGGAGACTGTTAGCTTCTTGTATATTAGGCCTCAGGTTAGCAGAGCACTCTCCAGGGAGAGATATTTGGGTGGTTGATCAGGCTGAACAAGGTTGCATGCCAAATTTCTGAAGAAATTAATAGTTTTATATTTACATTTTCATACTCAATTATGTTCTACTCAACATATAATTTGTGTTAACCTCATCGTGCCTACATTCTTTGATACTCTTCTGATGTTAGAAAAGATTAACAGAAAAAGCAGGCTTTATAGTGGTTTCCTTTTTTAAACTGACAATGGTACCTGGTGACCTCAGGTGCATTATGGGAAACTGTTGTTCTTCCTTACAACTTCGAAATGTGAAAGCTAAAACTCTGATATCACTAACACCTTTAATAACTTATTGTCACTTAGGTCATAAACACAGTATATATTATATATATATATATATATGTCTCTGTGTGTGTGTGTATCTGTATCAATATATAGCTTGTACTACTCTCCAAAAGCATGAGTCGTATAGGCTGAGAAATTTTCTATTCAAAATACATATTTTGCTGTAAAATTATACTAATAAATGAAATGTTTCAGAGCACATAAACAGGACACCCAACCAAGGCTGCAGTACCTGGAAAAGGCTTCCTGAAAGATGTGAGCTCTCTATGGGGGCTGAAGGAAAACGTGAAGCTCACCAGATATCGAGCTACCAGTAGAAGGTGTGACTAGAAACGTATTGCACAAAGAGAACAGCCATGAACTTCAAGTGAAGCTCAAATATGGCAAAGTGGAGAACTGCCAGAAATGTATGATCTACATTATGATGATGTAAATTTCAAAATATATTTTGATCTTTTAAATCTAATATTGTCTTCAAAGGAGAATGCCTCGTCTCATTTATAATTGTTTGTACTTATTTACCAGAGCATTATTATTTCTGCATTTGAAATTTAAAGCAGAGATCTGTAAATCAATGTGAGGTGGAGGTTTGGTACACACTCATGCTTCACACTCTATGTGAGAGACAGTACAATATAATGGGTAAGAACAAGGATCCTGGCTGGGTGCAGTGGCTTACGCCTGTAATCCCAACACTTTGGGAGGCCAAGGCGGGTGGATCACTTAAGCCCAGGAGTTTGAGACCAGCCTGGGTAACATGGCAAAATCCTCTCTATAGAAAATATAAAAAAAATTTCCAGATGTGGTGGTGTGAGCTTGTAGACTCACCTACTCGGGAAGCTGAGTGGGAGGATGGCTTGAGCCCTGGTGGAGAAGGTTGCAGTGCATCGAGGTCACACCACCACACTCCAGCCTGGGCATTTGAGGCAGACCTTGTCTCAAAGGTCTAGTTTCCAGACCCCACATCTATTTGCTATGCAACTTTAGGTAAGGTTAGGACTGTAAGTAACCCATTGGGTCACTCTTAAAATTAAACATGTGAATGCATGTTTAACACTTAGAACAATAGCTATACAGAGGATATACTCCTTGATATATTCATTTTCCCACAATGCTACCTACCTATCTATCTACCCTGATCATTTAAGAAGTCACCCTATGGTGCCATATTATATCCGTTCCTAAAATTCCCTTCACGACTGTGCCAAGAGCCGACCCTACTTTCTGATATGTTCATAAATAGTATTTTGCTCATTCGTCAAAAAATGTTTCACCACAATTTGGTGAGCATGGAACTATACTGCCATTTTCCCAGTTACACCGAGAACACTGAGAATTTTTGCACAATTTCTTTACATCAATATGATATGTTACTGACCATGAAAGTGTAGTGTTATCTCAAAGCTTGAAGTTAACCTTCCGTAAGGCATGGCTTTGGGACTAAGCCTTATTAAACTAAGCTACTTCCTTGGATACATATTAGATATCTCAGGAAACTACCTTTACTCTTTAGGTTTATTCAACTATGTGACACTAATCACATTTCTAGCTACATTTGAATGTAGAGCCTATTGTGGCTTAGGCCTCAGTTAGATCACTGGTTATGTATGTAGCCTCCTTCAGGAGACTGTTAATCTTTTAATCCTCTCATTAAGGCCAGTGCTCACTTTACTTAAGTCATGCTCTCAGACACACTACACATTCTGCTTTAAGGCCTTTGCACTAGCTGTCCCTAAATGTTTACATGCTCCTTCTTGTTATTTGGATTTTGCGATTATCTTCCAAGACCACCCTAGTCGCTGTCTGTCTTATATCACCCTGATTAATTTACCCCACTGTATATCTGGAACAGTTGTGTTCCATAATTTTGTTTCTCACTATTGCCTATGGAATGCAATAAACTAATGAATAAGTGAATACAGTCCCACAGAAACAATTTGGTCTTCTTGATATCTGCTGTATTGTTGATATTGGCTGTATTCTTGGAACTAAAAACGTGACTGGTATATTTCAGTGATTATTAATTCTTTATCAATAAGTGCTTTCTTTCTACAGGATAACAAATGTCTTATTAGTGGCTATAAAAATGTTAAAAAAAAAAAAAAAAAGAAAGAAAGAAATGTAGAACAGCCCCCAGTCTGGGTGTTCTAGCAATCCATCTAAAGTCTTAGAGCTAAAAACAGTGGGCCCATAGCCAATGTCATACTGAATGGGCAAACACCATATTGAATGGGAAAAAGCTGAAAGAATTCCCCTTGAAAACCAGTATAACACAAGGATGTCCTGTCTCACCACTCCTATTGAACATAGCATTGGAAGTCCTGGACAGAGCAATCAAGCAAGAGAAAAAAATAAACATTAAGCTGATAAATGACTTCAGTGAAATCCCAGAATACAAAATCAACAAACCAAAATCACTAGCATTCCCATAAACCAACAAGAGTGAAGCTGAGAGTTAAATAAAAAATGCACTCCTATTTGCAATTGTCACAAGCATAAAACATCTAGGAAAACAGCTAACGAGGAAGGTGGAAGATCTTTACAACGAAAATGACAAAACACTGCTCAGAGAAATCAGAGATGATGTAAACAAATGGAAAAACATTCAATGCTCATGGAGAGTAGGAATCAATATTGTTAAAATAGCCATATTGCCGAAAGCAATTTATAGACTCAGTACTATTCCTATCAAACTACCAATGCCATTCTTCACATAACTAGAAAAAATTATTTTAAAGTTTCTGTAGAACCAAAATGAGCCCAAAAACCCAAGACAATTCTAAGCAAAAATAACAAAGATGGAAGCATCATGGTACCTGACTTTAAACTATACTACAGGCCTACACTAACCAAAACAGCATGGTACTGGTATAAAACAGACACATACACCAATGGAACAAAATAGAGAGCAAAGAAATAAGGCCTCACACCTACAACCATCTGAACTTTGACAGAGCTGATAAAAGCAAGCAATGGGGCATGACTTCCCAATTCAATAAATCAGTCTGGGGATAAATGACTAGACATGTGCAGAAGACTGAAACTGGACCCCTGAATTACACTATATACAAAAATTAACTCCAAATGGATTAAAGACCTAAATATAAAACCCAAAAGTATAAAAATATTAGAAGACAACCTAGGCAAAACCATTCTGGACATAGGAAAGGGCGAACATTTTATAATGAAGATGCCAAAAGCAATTGCAACAACAACAAAAATGGACAAATTAGATCTAATTAAACTGAAGAGCTTCTGCACAGAGAGCTACAACAGAGTGAACTAACAACCTGCAGAATGGAAGAAAATTTTTACAAACTTTTCATCTGACAAAAGTCTAATATTCCTAACCTATAAGCAACTTAAACAAATTTTCAAGAAAAAACAATCCCACTAAAAAGAAGGCAAAGGACATGAACAGACACTTAACAAAAGAAGACGTACATGTGACCAACAAGCATAGGAGAAAAAGCTCAACATCATTAATTGTTAGAGAAATGCAAATCCAAACTAATGAGATACCATCTCACACTAGTCAGGCTATTATTAAGAAGTAAAAAAACACAAAAAATAAAAACAAAAAAACTGATGCTGGCAAGGTTGCAGAGAAAAAGGAACACTTATACACTGTGGGTGGGAGTATAGATTAGTTCACTCATTGTGGAAAACAGTGTGGTGATTATTCAGAGACCTAAAAACAGAACTACCATTCGACTCAGCAATCCCTTTACTAGGAATATACCCAAAGGAATACAAATCACTCTATCATAAAGGCACATTCACGTGTATGTTCACTGTGGCACTATTCACAACAGCAAAGACATGGAATCAACATAAATACTCATCAATGGTGGACTGGATAAAGAAAGTATTGTACACACAAACCATGGAATACTGTGCATCTATAAAAAAGAACAAGATCATGTCCTTTGCAGAAACTTGAATGGAGCTGGAAGCCATTATCCTTAGCAAACTAGTGCAGGAACAGAAAACCCAATACCACATATTCTAACTTATAAGTGGGAGCTAAATGTTGAGACCACTTGGACACATACAAGGGAACAACAGACACTGGGGTCTACTGGAAGTTTAAGGGAGGGCAGAGAGAGAGGATGAGGAAAAATAACTATTGGGTACTAGGCTTAATACCTGTGTGACAAAATAATCTGTACAACAAACCACTGTAACAGGAGTTTACTTATGTAACAAACCTGCACAGGTATCCCTCAACTTATAAAAGATAAAACACACACACACACACACACACACACACACACACACATACACATATACACACACACATGCAGTGGGCCTAACAATTCCACATAGGTAAGAAGAAATCACAGAACACGGCTTAATTATCCCTTCTCAGGAATAGAGGTTGGTGAGGAGAATTTCTGGTGTTTAAACCCATCACCAATTTCTAGTGTTTATGAAAATACATCTCACACTGGGGTCTGTCGGGGGGGAAAAAGGGGAGGGACAGCGGCGGGTGGGGAGTTGGGGAGGGATAGCATGGGGAGAAATGCCAGATATAGGTGATGGGGAGGAAGGCAGCAAATCACACTGCCATGTGTGTACCTATGCAACAGTCTTGCATGTTCTTCACATGTACCCCCAAACCTAAAATGCAATAATAAATAAATAAATAAATAAAATAGAAATTCCAAAAAAAAATGAAATTGTTATTGGCCTGAATATTTTGCTTCATTTCATCTTACCACTTTCAGAATCAAGATGCTGATTTTATTTCAAGAAAGGGTAGCAGGATTTTAAGAGAAGAATTTATAAAAATTAGGATACTTACAATTAAGGGGAAATGAAAATTAATTTCCTAGCTGAAAATTAATTTCCTAGCTGAAAACCGTTGAGCTGCATTACAAATCCAGCTAAGGCTTACTCCAGTACCACAGGGCAGACGGTAGTGAGCGCTTGATGGAGGTCTCTTTGAGTTTTGATGACTTCCAAAGGCATTGATAATATTGACTATTAGCTTACAGAACTCTGAATGTAAAGAGCTAACTGGAATAGCTCAGAACGGCAGAGCAGAGAGAGAGAGGGCATTAATAAGACTAGTTAGGTTCAGTTAGGTTCCCATCATATGGCATTAGGAGACTATGTGAACTTTTTGTTTCTTATTGAATGCCTAAAGAATTGCCTGGGTTCAACATGTCTTACTGTACCTTGGACAAATGAATGACCTACTTTGGCTCAGACACCAGCCCTGTGGAATGCAACTAAAGAACACAAATCGAAGAAGTGCAATATACAAAAAAGCTGATAAGAACTGCTTTGTCAGGAAAATGTGCAATGTGATGGTTTCTCTGGGACTTGAAAAGAATGACTCTATGTGTCTGAGCAAATACCTGGCATTCTAATGTCCATGGCACAGAGTACACCAAGATTTGTCCAGAGTAGAAGCATTCATCACATAATATTTATCGACATCACTACCATGTGATAAATTGGAGTAGGAAAGGTCTTCCTTAGTATTTCAATAGACTAGTGTTGCTATTTTCTGCATTTAACAGATTTTAAAAATGTTCTGTCTGGCATCTTTTTTTTTTCTTTTTTCTTTTTTTTAAGACAGAGCCTCACTCAGTCACCCAGGCTAGAATGCAATGGCATGTCTTGGCTCACTGCAATCTCAGCCTCCTGGGTTCAAGCAATTCTCCTGCCTCAGCCTCCTGAGTAGCTGGGATTCAAGTTGCCCACCACCATGCCCAGCTAATTTTTGTATATTTAGGAGAGACGGAATTTCACCATATTGGCCAGGCTGGTCCCCAACTCCTGACCTCATGATCCACCCTCCTTGGCCGCTGAAAGTGCTGGGATTACAGGCGTGAGCCACTGCGCCCAGCCGCGTCTTGGTAGCAATTACTATATTTTGTCAAGTCGATTGTTTAGGATTCTATTTTTATAAACATTGTGCAGACACCTCCATGTATTTTCAGCTAACATGCAGCCTTCTTAGGTAGGATCTAAGATAGTTTTACAAAAGTATTCTCTTGCAGGAAGTGTGTATGTGGTCTGAAGAAAGCACTCATTCTCTGCCCAAAGAGTGCACGTCCACTTGTGGCAGCACCTTATTTGTTGGAATAGAGAAACTCACCAACCATAATCTCCTGATCTGTCCGTTTTCCAAGCTCCTAGAGGCTTATGCCGGCTTCTCAGATGATCCCATTACAACCTGTCTATGGGTCTGAAGCAGAGAGGGCTCATGCTGATATGATTAGGTCTTTTCAGTGTAAAAACTCTATTCTTTGAGCCTATTATAATCTCACTTAAAACATTTTATAGTTTTCCTTTTTTTAGTAAAGTGATAAAGGCAGATACATTGTTTCTGATTTTGAAGGTTTTTTTCAAAGGTGGTTTTAATCAAGAGTTGTTGATTGGGAGCAGCTGTTGTCTGAGAGCCTCGGGTCAGGTCAGTTTTTCCATAAATTATTTTCAACACTGACACTATCTACAATCTCAAAGTATTCACAGGAAACAATTACTTTCTTGGGTGTTAGGCTTATGGTTGGTGGGAGCAATTGGGGAAGCATACTTTTAAGTTTTATTTTATCCTTATTTTATATGTTTGAATATTTCAGCTCTGTGTGTATATGTACAAATACTTTGTGTGCTTGTATATATGTATGTGTGTGTATATACATATATAAGTATACATGTGTATTTATGTGTATATATGTATATGCACGCAACTCACAAAGGAGTGCACATTTAATTAGTTTAAGAAAAGCTTTCTTACTGAGTAAAATGTGTGCAATTGTTACTTTCTGATAGGGAAATGTATTCCAGCTTGAGGAAAATACAACTAATATTAATAGTAACTTCTTGAAGTTTTCATGTGTCATGTTTATCTCTACATTTTTATTCTTGAGCATAGTGTTTACCAGCTATGTTTTGATATTCAACACAGAAAACACACCTGTTTTTTCCATCTTGTCCTCTTGCTTCTGTTTCACCTTTTCTTCTTATGTTAAAATCTTGCAGAATAGCCATCTCACACCAGTTAGAACAGCAGTCATTAAAAAATCAGGAGAAAACAGATGCTAGAGAGGATGTGGAGAAATAGGAATGCTTTTCCACTGTTGGTGGGAGTGTATAATAGTTCAACCATTGTGGAAGACAATGTAGCAATTCTTCAAGGATATAGAACTAGAAATACCATTTGACCCAGCAATCCCATTACTGGGATTTATAAACCCAAAGGATTATAAATCATTCTATTATAAAGACATTTGCACAGTTATGTTTATTGCGGCCCTGTTCACAATAGCAAAGATTTGGAATCATCCCAAATGCCCATCAATGATAGACTGGATAAAGAAAATGTGGCACATATACACCATGGAATACTACACAGTCATAAAAAATTGAGCTCATGTTCTTTGCAGGGGCATAGATAAAGCTGGAAACCATCATCCTCAGTAAACTTATGCAAGAACAGAAAACCAAACACCACATGTTCTCACTCATAGGTGGGTATTGAACAATGAGAACACATAGATAGACACAAGGAGGGGAACATCACACATGGGCCTGTTGGGGAATTCTGGGGCTAGGGGAGGGATAGCAGGGGGTTGGGGGACTAGGGGAGGGATAATATGAGGAGAAATATCTAATGTAGATGACAGGGTGATGGATGCAGCAAACCACCATGGCATGTGTATACCTATGCAACAAACCTACACGTTTTGCACATGTACCCCAGAACTTACAGTATATTTTTAAAAAAAAGAATAGAAATTTGCTATTAGAGCTCAGTTATTCTAATGTCAACTACAGGGTTAAAATATAAGTGAAAAGCTTATCAGTAACTCATCTCTCTATACTTGGCGTATTTCTCAAATTTATCAACAATACAGAGGCCAACAGCTGAGATTGAAAATGTTTTGCTCCAACTGAAATTCTATTAGAACAAAATAACATAGAATGCTATGAAAATATAGTCAACAGAAGAGTGGTTTATAAAGTAACCAAAATAGTCAAAGAATTCCAAAGAAATATTATTTACTGCAAACATAACTAACAATTTAATTTATATTGACAACACTATCAACTGATTTTACGAAACCAATGTATTTCTTCCAATAAAGAAAACTAAAGCTTTAAATAAATCAGATATCAGTATTCTGATTTTTGAAATAGTTTTTCAGAATTGCCAATTAATGCATATTTTTGTAAAAACATTTATGCAAATAGGAAAAATAATTATCTACCAGTTTGAAAGTTTATTTCAAAAGTAAAAATAAATTCTTTCCTATTAGTACTAGCAATACCAATGAGAATCAGAAATATTTAAGTATGATTTAGTCCAGATCTATGTGTATTTTTAAGGTATTCATGAAGTCAACATTAATAATTCATTTTTTCCAATAATTTTATATATATTAAAACAGAAAAGAGTCAATATCAACTATTTGAGGAAAACAAAAACTGGAACCTGAATATCATGGTAAATTTAATAACTCTCTTCAGATTCAGTTTCTTATTTTTACTTGATGGAATGTAGGTTATATGTCACAAGTAAAAATCTCACAGGTGCTAAATAAAAATATCATACTACATGCACTTCACATTCTTTCCGTAAATCCATGTAAAATGACTGGTCATTACTATGGAAAAAAGGCAGCTAACTCTATTGTCTCATGGCAGACACATGAGAAAGTTTTCTCATTCCAAATGATCAGCCCTGCATTATGTGACTGTCTGGAATTGCCAATATCATCAGCAATTCTTTGGTAGAATGTTTTGCTCAGATTCCTTAGTACCTGGAATGGATAAGTCCCAATGCAACCTGATCCAGTCCCAGTGCTGCCCCTGCCCATTGCCCTGCGTTAGGCAAGTCACTTTACTTCTCTGCTTCTCTATTGCTTAAATATGTAAAGTATGAAAAAACCAGACTGAATTTAAGTGCTCTCTAGCTCTAAAATTTGGAAGACATAATAAAAATAAAATGTATTAATGCTAAGGAGTCGAAAAGGTCTGAAATATTGAGAATTGCTTGGAAAAGTGGCCTCTGGTGGCTGAAATTTTGAGCCATGAGAGGGCAATGAAGACCTGGGGGAAGATGGAGGAGTGGGCAAACATGATGCCTACTTTCCAGACCTGGCCGCTTTAGTGCCAGATCTAGCTGTAAATGCATTCTATGCTTGAGTACAGTGTTATGTAACAAAGGTAGAGCAAACGCATCTCATTTCACTTCTCTAAAATAGAAACCTCGGCTATATCCATATACACTAATTGAAGTGAATAAACATAGTTAAGTTATAAACTATTAAAAAACACTTAGGCATTTCTGTTTAGAAAAACAAATGTATGTAATGTAAATCTAATTAAAGAAATACCACTTTAGCTCTACTGTTGAAACTGAGTTGTTAAAAGATCTAGAAAAGAATTTAGAAAAAGTGTAAGTACTTTATTAGGATAAGACTGATTAAACAAATCTGTATTTCTCAGTAACTTACGAGGGAAATTCGAGCCACTAGGGTGAAGAGTAAAAATTACCCTACATCTATTTCTAAAGCTAATATTCATATTTATACTTTCTTCGTCCGGCAGTCCTCCCTGCTATCTAAATGCAGTGGTTTGTAATTCAATATCGTCTATGGCAGTAGGGTATATCCATCTGCTTGAGAAAAAGAGTTTGTAAGTCATTGGATAGCTTTCTGTGCTTTGAAACATACACATTCATTTACCTCAAACCAGTCTTACCCTATATCATGTTCATTTTGACAGCCACACACTTCTGAACTCAAATAACTCACTTAATTCTCTTTTATCCCCAAAGAGTAAATGATTTCCAAAAAAAAGAAAAAAAAAAAAAAAAAAAAACTTAGGAAAGAAATGCTAAAATGTCCCAGTAGTGTGCTGGTGACCACAGATCAGGTATCCAGTAAACCACGTTCTTTAGATACCACTCCTTGCCCTGAAAATCTTGAGAGGAGGAACAAAAATTATATTTAAAATTTATGTTTGGAAATCCAAACTAACAGGCATCAATTTAAAAACAGTGTTCCTAGAAAATTAGATTCAAAGTTAATTATGAGACTTGCAAATAAATAAAAGCAGTCTTCGAGTCACAATGGTTTGCAATCAGTAGCCCTAGAAATTTTGGCTCATTTAATCATTGGAGTGAATTTGTGAAAATTGATTACTTCCTATTGGACTCTATTTGCATCTGTCAAACAAACGGAGTGAACTATAACGTAACTAAGATCTGTAACAGCCCTGCGTTTCTGTATTCCTCTGTCAAATGCTTGCCAGGTCTCAAATGGCTCTGACAGTTCTGCAGTAACATGTGGGGCCATTCATAAATGAAAGTAACATGTGGGACCATTCATAAATGAAAGTAACATGTGGGGTCATTCATAAATGAAAGTAACATGTGGGGCCATTCATAAATGAAAGTAACATGTGGGGCCATTCATAAATGAAAGTAAACATGGCATCAAGAAGTAAGGATAAAAGTGTAGTGCTTTTCACAATGCACTCTTAGGTTTGATTAATTGTGAACATTCTTAAAAAGCAAAGAAGCTCGATTAAGCCAAGCTGTGGGTTTTTTTAAAAAAAAATCCTCATTCTTCATTCAAATGGAAAGAAGTATTCATTCACTTTTCCACTATTCTTCATGTTGACTGCCGTAATGAGGACCCAGGGAATTTTTAGTCTCTCCTGAAAGGTTTCTTCTTATTTCAGGCAGTATATGTTATTCATAATAAATATACTGTTGCTATTTTTGTCATGAATCCTCTATAGAGAGCTCCTGCTGTTTCATTATTCAATTGAAGGAGCTCGCCTTCATTTGTGGTCAGCAGTAGTGCTAGTGGTTGCTGTAGATTTCATATTTGCCATCACCATTTGGCTTATTTACTCAATCCAATGCAAAACCTATAAAGGAGATCTATTTTTCTCTTTTTTCTTTCTTGTCTCAATCTTCTATTTTAACACCCTGCTGCTGACCATGCAGAGGCAGCCAGTTTAAGGATCTTAAGTGTTTTCTTTCTTAACTGTTTTCTTTCCTATTGATCAGGTTTCAATTTATTATCAGCTTTCTCCATTCTGCATACAATGTTTCTTTTGGACCAACATAGAGTGTAGTTTGCGTTACCTAACTTAAGCCTGCCTGGAAAAATCAGTGGAAAACATTGCATTTATTTATTTAATTTTTACTTTAACATGGATGTGGAGGATGGGGAAAGGATGAGACAGTGAATGACAAGGAGGGGCTAGTCCTGCAAGAATGAGCAAATCTTCATGATTTTAAATAGAATGGCAAGAGCTTACCTGTTTTATCTCATATCCACATAGGAGCAGTTGCTGTTATAAGAAAAAATCAGGCCATCCCAATCACAGCTTGAAAAGAATATTTCTAGGCCCTCACAAACCTTTGGAGTAGCCTGGCAGCCCAAAAGACAAGTAGTGACAGATATGAGTAGCAGGTGAAATGACCTCCTGCTATTTCGTCTGCCTCTGGTGACAAGAGATCTGTGTCTATCCACATGCACTGGGGAATGCCAACAGTTGAAAAACATCCATCAATAAATTATCAAAAGTACTTTGCCTGTCAGAATTTTGTTGATTATGTATTAGGCGTAAACGGTTTTCAGTTTACAATCTGTTCCTTGTGAATATATTTCCGTTTCCTTTTCAGTGGATTTTCACAAAAGAGAAAAACTTCTTTAGAGCAACAATATTAATCTTGAGATAATCTGTAATTCTTGTTTTTACTGTTACCAAATCAATTGCCAATAATGCTAAGCATACTCAATTGTTTAAATATCATATGAGTACATACAATTATTTGTATATTGTTTAAAATATTACATATATGTAATATAGCATTATGTATTAAAATTTAGAAAGATGAACTGGTAAAGAAGATGAAAACTTTATTCCACTAATCATAATTAAAAGGCCAGAGACAAAGAAATACATAAAATTTGGAGGACAGCAAGGACATATTGATCACAAGGAGAAAATGAAAGTCATTGCTGGTTTTCTTCTCCAATAAATTTAATTTAGAGTTACATGACAGATAATTCCTCTACCCTTATCACTAAAGTGATTCAAAGTAGAGAGAACATTTGATATTTCTTTCTCGGTCTTTGAAATTTCTAAATTTCCCTCTGAGCTTGAAGAGGTTCACAGATATAGACATTCTGGAGATGAATTAAAATATTTTGGCTCAGCAAGGTAAAGAGCTAAACATGAGACCAGAAAAAAATGAACTTACTTGAAAGGTAACTGGGGAAATAAGAAATGCATTAAAGGAAATCTGCCATCTGATAGTATATAGTCAACTTGTAAAATTGTGAAGAGTATTTAAGAAGTAGTTGGAAAGTTTCCAACTGAAACGCATTTTCAGGGAAATCTGAAGTGACAATATATCAAAAATCTAGAGAGCACTTCACTCTTGAATACAGTCAGTACCACAAAATAATTGTATCTTTGATACTGGACTGCTCTCACTGTGATGTGAAAGTTCAGCAGCATATTTATCCAGTCATCACAGAACTCAATTAAGACATTGCTACTGACAAACTGCTTTCTATAATGACCCAGAGAAAGACAAGCATTTAGGCTGAAATTTCCCATCGTCTTCATTTGGGCTTATTTGAGGTAAAATTGGAAAGAATGATCAAATGGATATTCTTTCTTTGTGCCTCAGCAATCAGTGGTAGAGCCAGACAGTCTGAATCCTAAATCTATAATATGGCCATTCTGCTCTTTTAAGATTATCTTCCAGAGGGAAGGACTCAGGTCTTGTTTTACACACTACTGAACTTAATCATAGAATTTTCAAGCTGTTTGAAAAAAAGATTTGTGCCTTCAATGGACCAATGCTACAAACAACTTGGAGTATGCCTTTCAGTACATACTATAACGTGATGTAAATCAATGGAAAAATATATGTATTCTATCTTCCCTAGGGAAAGGAGAAATCAGTACAATGAGGATGTTATTTTTTCCAAAATAGAACCACACATTGAATGAAATTCTAATTGTAATCCCAATAGGAATTCCATAGACCTTGATAAAGTTATTCTGAAATGTATTAAGAAGAACCAAAGAAAGGAAAAGATTATACTGTCTTGAATAAAACAAGTGATTTGAATGAAAGAAATGAAGCATAATAAAGCTGTTAAATTTTTATGTCCTAGCAATTCCTCACCAGTGTTTACAAACTACAGAGAATTGTACAGAGGAAAACCTAGAGAGGTTAAAAAATGTTTGTGCTAGTATTGTTGCTAATAATGAAATACAGGAATATACACCCAAATGTTCTCTGTCAGATGAATGGTTAATAATAATTGATACACACACGACATGAAATAATCACTATAAAGAAAATTAATGGCTTATAATGGAATGCATTAATATGAATACATCCTTAAAATATAATATTGACTTTAAAATGGCAACTTATAGAATAGTAGATTAGAACAACTGTCAAATAAGGCAGAAATTACTATTAATACATTTCAGGAATGTATATATGCATATACATTTTTCTTGTGCAAAAATCACAGGCATTCCTATGCACCCATAATAGACAAACAGAGCCAAATCATGAGTGAACTCCAACTCACAACTGCTACAAAGAGAATAAGATACCTAGAAATACAACTTACAAGGGATGTGAAAGACCTCTTCAAGAAAAACTACAAACCACTACTCAAGGAAATAAGAGAGGACAGAAACAAATGGAAAAACATTCCATGCTCATGGATAGGAAGAATCAATATAGTGAAAATGGCCATACTGCCCAAAGTAATTTATAGATTCAATGTTATCCTCATCAAGCTACTGTTAACTTTCTTCACAGAATTAGAAAAAACTACTTTAAATTTTATAGGAAAGAGCCCATAGAGCCAAGACAATCCTAAGCAAAAGAACAAAGCTGGAAGCATCACGCTACCTGACTTCAAACTATGCTACAAGGCTACAGTAATGAAAACAGCATGGTACTAATACCAAAACAGATATATAGACCAATGGAACAGAACAGAGCCCTCAGAAATAAAGCCACACATCTACAACCATTCTAAAATCTACGTCTCTGTGACAAGAAGGGGTGTTTGATTTGGTGTCAAATACTATAGAATGCAGAATAAAAGGATGAAGTAAATAAACATTCAGAAGAAGGCTAAATAATGTTTTGAAATAAGCTAAGAAAATAATGTCAGTACAGTACCTGGATTTTGATTAGGTATCAAAGATGTGGTTATCACGGTTGCATAGTGGAGGGAATTACAAGGGATTAGGAGCCTTTAGGTGGAACTGGAAAGGGTGGCTTGAAAGAGTATGGGCAAGGATATAAATGTATTCTCCTCCTTTAGTTTTTTGGGACTGCTTCTCAGTTTTTGGGTAGTGATCCAAAAAAGAGTGTCACAATAAATATAACAGCTACATCTTGTCATATAACTACATTACTGTAGGTGAGAAGGTTAACAAGCAAATGTCACTCCTAAAAAATTAAACGAAAAAGTCAGTGAAACATTCAATACAAATAAAACTACTTCTAAAATAAGGCAACAGAGTTTAAGAAGGAAAACATTAGTTTTTCCTTGATGGGGAAATAATTATTAAATTGTTTAAGTATTAACACAAACCATCTTTTATAATTATGTAATAAAGTTCATTGGGTAATTATACATATCACTGTGATAGGCAAAATTGTGAAACTGCAATTTCTACAGGATAACAATGTATTATCTAAGCCTTGATCACTTCTAAATTAATTCATCTTCATTAATAACACATATGAAAAAGTTATCAGTAATAAACTTTAAAAGTTTTAACATCATGACTTTATTGTCCAAAAAAATTAATTATTTTTTACCATGAGCAGCTGTAACTCTAAACTAACAAGACACAGTAAGAAAGTAAGTGCTCATTTTATAAAACATAGAGAGTCAAAGAACAAAGAATAGAATGTGAAAAATAACTGATGAGTTAATACTAAGACAATATTGCAATCCATATTTATTTTTCTTAATTTGACATGAGATATATTTAGAATATCCAATATTAAGAAATTGAAGGTCATCTAACTACTTCTCTAAAAATATTCATTGCTAAGTCAAGGGCATATATAGAATCACTAAATAAACCATAATTCTCAGCAAACTGACACAAGAACAGAAAACCAAACACTGTATGTTCTCATTCATAAGTGGGTGTTGAACAACGAGAACACATGGACACAGGGAGGGGCACATCACACACTGGGGCCTGTTGCGGGATTGGGGGCTAGGGGAGGCATAACAGGGGTTAGAGGGATAGGGGAGAGATAGCATTAGAAGAAATATCTAATGTAGATGACGGTGTGATCGATGCAGCAAACCACCATGGCACATGTTGTATACCTATGTAACAAACTTGCACATTGTGCACATGTACCCCAGAACTTAAAGTATAATAAAAAATAAAAATTAAAAAATTAAAGTATTAATATCAAGATAGGATTTCATCTTTCAAAGCAATTGTTATCTTATTCAAAAGTATAAACAATAATAGAATACTTCTCTTACATCATTTATAGTGCAAATAAAATTGAATTTGAAGGCCTTTATTCAATATTGTTTTTGTCTTTAAAAAAGTCAATAATAATGAAGAACAGTTTCAGTTATGTATGCTGTTTTTATTCTCACTTAAATCACATTAAAATTCATACATATATCAAAGTCACTAAGTATATAAAATACATCTTGCTAAAAAACACACGAGTATTACTATTTGTGGCCCAGCAAGTGAAATTCAAGGAATGGCATTAAAATCACCAAATTATATTCAACACATTTCTGAAAAATGACATGAGAATTTTGGCTATTTGGAGAAATGCATTATGATTGATTCATAATGATAAAAATTATTCAATTCATTTCCCTTAAAATTGAAGAAAAGTGAAATAAATTAGAATCACACAAATTAGAGAGAGTGTGCTGAAGTGTACCACAGTATAGAACCACTTATTAGATACTATGACCCTTTATTGATCAATTAGGATCAAGATTTTCTATGTTGAAATTTCATTAGAAATTTCTCACGATTCACGGTGAAAAATAGGAACATGATGGATGTTGTAATTTGAAAATGTCTTATACCATTATTTTTGATACACATTGAATTGCATCCAAGGTCACTAAAAGTAATTTAAAGCAGTGCTAAATTTACCTAGAATTGCAGGAGTTTCAGTGATACACACCCCATGGAATTGTTTTTTACATGGCTTTTGTACATCTGACTTTAGAGTAGTGAATCTAACGAGAAAACAGAAGGAAGATAATGCACTGGTGTTATAAAGAATTGGGAAGAAATCTAATAAATATTATTATAAAATTTAATTGTTTAAATATGAAATATGTCTATTAGAATCTATCTATCTATCTATCTATCTATCTATCTATCTATCTATCTATCATCTATCTACCTATCATTTATCCATCCATCCATCTATCCAAAAATACTTATATCCATATCACAGTTATAAAAATAAATAAGAAAATCTGAAATGATAACTAACTATGGTTTATGGGATTTCGACATAAAGCTTTTATAGATTCATCTTAAAAAATAAATAAAGAAATATAATATGTAGTTATGTTGGTGCAAAGAAACATGAAAGTAAACTACAAATTAATATTAAAAGAGTTTATTGCATAATGCTCTTTATTATCCTCTCAGAAATTGCAGAGTAAGTTGTGCTATTACTAATATTCATTGGGTTATATATTTCCTCACCATCCAAATAAAACATGTAGACTCATGTTTTGAAATTCATCAGGCCTGCTCTCAGATGCATATGGACTACATGTGTGTGATGGTGATGACTTACTGTTAAGTCATCTGTTGGGTTAAGAGAACCACAATTTTGATGTCTTAAATATAAATGTTTTCTTTAGCTCCCAGGTTTTTCTGTCTAAGAATGATTTAACGATAGTGAGAATGTTACATGCAGACACAGTTTACATGTTCGCTTGGAAGAAATTAGCCTATAGAAATCATATGGCTGTATTACTGCTGCCCATTAAGAGTTAACTTTGCTGAATTAAAAAAATGGCAATAAGCATACTTTCTAACACAAAATTATTTTATTTTTCTCAGCCAAATATTTATGTATCAGATAAATTGCTTTATCACCTGCTACTCTATATGACATAATTTTTTAACGTTATATCTAATCATTAGAAGATCAATGACACAATTCAATATATCTTTTCTAAGATTGTTTTACTTACCTACAAGCTTATATTTTTTCTTGGTTTATAATTATATTCTATCCCCTTGTTTAATTGTAAGATCCTTTGTCTCTTTTTTGCTATTTCTATTTTTTTTTTAATTTGTGGGTCACGTAATTCCAGCATTTTGGGAGACCAGCCAGGAGGATCCCTTCAAGACCAGCCCTGGACACACAGGAACACCCTGTATCTACAAACAAAACAAAACAGAAACTAAACAAATTAGCTGGACTAGGTGGCATGTGTTTGTAGTCAGCTACTTGGAAGGTTGACTCAAGAGGCTCACTTGAGCCCAGGTGTCTGAGATCATAGTGAGCTATGAACATGCCACTGGAATCTAGCCTTGGTGATAGAGTGAGACCCTGTGTGAAAAACATAAACACATAAAATAAAACAAAAATCCTACGGAATGCTTTTCTGCAATTTTAAAATCGATTTGCCGCACATCAGTAAACAAAGTTTCATTATGAGACTTTATTTTGGAAAAAATACTTTGTAGGACATATAGCACATCCTAAATATTTTCATAACTAAAGAAACTTTTCACTAATGATTAAATTGTCACATTCAACTTGGTAACAAAGCAGAACGCCCATAAGAATAAGATATTCCTGAATGAATCTTTTTTCAGTTGACAAAAGGTTTGAAAGTATTGTAATAAAACTTTTGTTTTTATTTTTATTTGAATTTTCACAAAAGCATAAATTTTAGGATCCATTTTTAAGTGTAAGTTCAGTAGTATTAAGTATCTTCAGATTGTTTTGCAATAAAGCTCCAAAACTTTTCATCTTGCAAAATTGAAACTTTATACCCACAAAGCAACTTCCCTCTCTTCCCAGCCCAGCCTCTGGAAACCAGCATTCTATTCCCTACTTCTACGAACTTGACTTTCTTAGATTCCATACACAAGTGAGATCATGCAGTATTTGTCTTTTTGTGCCAGACTTAGTTTACTTAGCCTACTCTCCTCCAGGTTTATCCATGTTGTCACAAATGACAGAATTTCCTTCTTTTTCAAGTCTGAGTCATATTCCATTGTGTATATGCACCACATTTTTTTTTTCCCTTCATCTGTTGATGGACACAGGTTGATCCTGTATCTTGACTGTTGTGAATAATGCTGCAATAAACATAGGACTACAGACACCTCTTTGACGTACTGATTTCATTTTCTTTGACTATATGTCCACTAATGGAATTGCTGGATGATGTGGTAGTTCTAATTTTAAAGTTGAGGAATCTTCATACTGTTTATCACAATGGCTATGCTAACTTACATTCTTACACAGCCATTATGAAAAATAGTATGAAGTTTCCTTAAATTTAAAACTAGAACTACTATATTTACCAAGATTTTCTTTTTTTTCAAAATCTTATCTAATAATGTTTTATTAAATTAAATTTCTAGATTCTATCTGTGTTATCTAACTCACAACTTAGTTATGAGTTGAGAGAAACCATCCTTAGGATTTCCCTGAACACCATTTCACACACTGAGCACTTCAGTACCAACTATCACTTTTATTGAAAAGTCCACAGTGTAAATGGCATGAGACTAAAAACCACAATATGTGAGAATATATGGTAATGCTTACACAGATGGATTACACCCTATCCAAATGGTTCCCTTAGAGAATAGAATGGCATGCTTGGTTTGCTCTTGCAGTCAGTCTGCTTTAAGATGGAATATAATTCAAACTGAGAGTTGACAGTAGTAGCTTAATGATGGAAGAAAAATCTATAAAATCCATATGGATAACCTTCCCGAATCCATTGCTCTTTCTAATTGGAAGCCTTATGTGTGTATAGCCAACTATTCCAACAGATTTTCTGATAAAGGTAAAATCAGGAATAATAGTCTACAGAAATTCTAAATGACATGAGGAGGTGTAGACAGTTTTTTTAAAGATAACAAAATCAATAGGAAATCAGCAGAAAAGAAAATAGCTAAGCAAGTTTACAGAGCAGGTGTGAAATAGAGCAAATGAAGCCAAACAAAATTACTGTTCCGTTCCGTAAAGGAAGTGTAGCTACAGATCGTTGGGATCCACCCATGACCACTCAATGTGAGCCTTCATGCCAATGCTTCCTGTAATCACTGCAACCCTCTGCTTCAGGCTTCTTCTTGACTGCAGGAGCAGGCTCAGTTCCAGGGAAGTAAGCTAGAATTGCCTTAGAATTAACACCCATGGAAGACGTTCTCAAACTGTGATGGATAAGGATATGGCATTTAAATACTTCACTCTTTTGCCCTTCATGGGAATCATTCTGAGGAATGTTGCCTATGCTGTCTCCTAGAATTACCCGGTGAGATCAAGGTACTCCTTTGCTCACAGCTGATAACTTTCCTAATAATATACCCCTCTGATTTCTTTTCTTTTGTCTCACTTTTCCACTCCCCTAGCAGGGTTTACTGAAATCTATTCCCAGTTAACTAATCACACTGAAATTCTCCTGTCAGTGACTGCTTTTGTAGGAAGACAAAGAGGGGAGGCCAAGGAACAATAATGGACAGGGAAGGATACTAAACATGGTGTGTATATTTTGTGTTTGACATAGTTTTAAATTGCAAGTAAGATTTGCATAAAATCCATTGAATAAATATATGCCCCTGACTTCTAAATCAAAGAAAAACAATAAATGTTCCCTAAGAAATGCAGTGGAAGGGAAGACATTTTAAGGCAAAATTTGTTCCATTCCAAAGTTTAGGCAAAAGTGATATGACCTCCGATTTCATGCCATTATTTATTCTCCCACAACATACTTAGTCTCTTAGTAAATTCAGAGAGAGTCTTCTACTCTGGAAATTTTTAAAGTCAGTCTTAGAGTCGCTTTTCATGGAAAGTTCTGTAGACATGACATGTGACTCAATCTCTCATTCATTCTTCTTCATTTCCTCATGTGGCCTGATCATTGAGCTAGCTCTCTGGGTCTGTGTTCTCTCTTGCCTTCCGTATGCCTTGAGGGGTAATCTGTGAACCTCTTTCTCACCACCCTCCACTCATCCTCCTGTCTGTTCCTCCCAGTTACCCCTTTCCAAAGGACAGTCAAGATTAAAGATTCTGCTGGACTACTCCATGCCAGGCATTTGGGTCAAATGGGCTTTTCACAGCATTTCCTAGGGTCCAATTATGTTGACATTGATTGCACAAGCATTGCAATGTATTTTCTTACTAAATAATAACATATAAAGTTTTATCTGAGTTTAGGGCAAAGGAAATCCCAGAAGTCTATAAAATAGACCATGCACTCTAATTTAGTTTACCAAAATTTTGCAATGTAATTTATGGCTAAAAGCACAGCTAGCAATTAGGTGTTTGTTTTGCTTTTAAAATTTTGTTGTTGTTGTGTATGGGGCATAGAAAAATGAGGGAGATGAGAGGTATGAGAACAACTGTAGATTTTCGGCTTGTTTGCTTGCTTGAGAAAAAAAGAAAAAATTGAATCCAAAAAATATTTTTCTCACAATGAGGGCATATGGGCAAAAAGACAGAGTGGAAGCGATATCGTGGAGTCCTGGAAAGAAAAAATGTGAGTTATATTTTTTTTAAATCAAATCTCCATCGAAGTAACAATATGCCACATATATTTTCAGGGTCAAAACGAGAAAGACGAAGGATTGCAAAACCCTATTAAATGAATGGGCATATACTATAAGCTGAGTAATAGGCCTCTGACACTCTCACTAAAATTTCCATGACAAGTGTGAAACAGCAGAATAATTTCTGCCTCCGAGGGTAACAGAGAGGAGAGAAAATACCTCTGGATGGGAAGAAGACAGGCAGAAAGCAGCATGAGACATTTCATTAGGGGCCAAACATGATGAATATTTCAGTGGATAGTTGATTCATTCACTGATGAAATATTAATTTTGCAACCATTGTGCGTCAACGCTATTCTGTGTGCGAGGGATTTAGAAGTAGGTAAGGTATAGAACTTTAGATAATGATGCTTTATTGAAAACAAAAAGTGAAGAAAGAATAGGAAAAGTTGGGTTGGGGTGGACAATAGTATTGTAAATAGGATGGACAGAGACTATCTCAATGAGAACGGTAAGTCTGAGAAAACTTGTAAAGACAGTATAGTGTTATAAAGAGAAAAATCCCCTGCAAAGTCTTTGAGGAAGAAAGCATCCTGGGACACTCCATTATCAAAAAGGCTGTCAGTGCAGCTAGCTGAGTCGGGGGGGAAAAGTAGAAGGAGATGAGGTTAGAGAGAGAATGAAAGTCATCTTAACAACACTGCGTAATACTTTTTGTTAGAACAGACATCGTTAGGCAGATTGAAGCCAAGAAGTAACAAGTACTAATTTAAAATATATAGAGGTGGCTCTTGAGTTAAGAACGAAGTGTGGGGAAGGTAGGTGGAAGCAGGCTGAGAAATTAATAGGCTGCTTCAATAATTCAGGTGTGAGGAGACAGTGATTTGAACAAATGTCAGTAGCAAGGAATAATACAAAATCAGATTCTGCATACTTTTGAAAATAGAGTCCCCAGTATTTGCTGACACATTGAGTGTACAATGCAAAATAAATGAGGGAAATAATGACTCCATTTTTTTGGCCTGAAGAACTGAAAGGGGTTTCAATTATTTGAGATGAGTAAGATTTGGTAAAATGGGTTGAGGGGGTGATAAGGGGTTTGGTATGGCCATCCACTTTAGGTGAGCAATCTACTGATGCCCTTATGTTTCACGATGAGGAAACTTCTATTGCCCTTTCCAAACCATGGTGACTGACTTTCATACTATGACTGTAAGTTAATTTGAAAAGGCCTAATTTGGAAATTGATTGATTTGGAAAAAAATATTTATTGCAAAAGGAAAATAATGAAAAGAGCAGTTCCACGAGGATTTTTTTTTTTTTTTAGATAGTTTTCTCTTGTTACCCAGGCTGGAGGCAATGGCGCCATCTTGCCTCCCTGTCTGTCTCCTGGGTTCAAGTAATTCTCCTGCCTCAACCTCCTGAGCAGCTGTCATTACAGGTGTATGCCACCACCCGCCCAGCTAATTTTCGTATTTTTAGTAGAGACGGGGTTTCATCTTGTTGGCCAGGCTGGTCTCGAACTCTTGACCTCAGGTGATCTGCTCGCCTTGGCTCCCAAATTGCTGGGATGAAAGGTGTGACCCACAGTGCCTGGCCCATGAGGAATACTTTTACTGGGAGTGGCTGAACAAATAGCTGTTGCTAAATTCCCTGACAGCTTTAATATCATAAACCTAATGGACAGAACATCTTCCAGTCCTCACTCTCTTTGTCATCTGAGCAAAATTGGAGATGGTTGACTGTTCTTCTTTCTGAAACATTCTCTTATCTCTGTGATTTTGTGTTCTCCAAGTATTTGACCATTCCTTTTATATCACATGCTCAACACCGTTTCATTTGGTTATGAAATAAAGAAATTTCTCAAGTATTAGTCCAACTTATTTTCAAAATAAGAGCTTTTAATAAGTTCTTGTTCATCTCTAGAGCATCTATCAATATTATAGCTTGACTACTGTTGAACTGAAATCTATATTCCTTATTTCTCATTTGAGATCAAACTAGTATTTGAGCCCACTGGAATGAGCAGCTTAGGCAAATTCTTTGCACACCCATATGTTTTCCTCCCACGTAAGTTCTTAGAGGACATTGCTCAGGCATAAGGCACATAAAGTGTTAAAGCTTTCGATAACCTTTGTTAAATTCCTTCTAAAATATTATATCCAATTATACTTTCATGAAGAATATATTATCTGAGGAGGCTTGTTTGTATCCTTTCCAACCCAGAATGTTATTACTTTTAATACTGATGAATTTGATCAATTAAATATATCTTAGTATTTATATCACTTTTTTAGCAACTTGCATTTTATTGTTATGAGTTACTTGCACTTATGCTTTGATTTTTTTCCATTGAACATGCATATTTTCTGACAAATTTTAAAAATCAGTGAATTGAAAGTAGATGATCTAGTCTCTGTGTTGAAATTATTTATCCTTTGACTATTAATTTTTTTGCTTTGATCTAGGAAATAAAAATATCTATAGAGGTTGACCAGCCCTTCTCCAAAAATGCTCTAAAGTGTGACACTTTTTGAGTGCCAACCTGATGCCACTAGTGAAAATTCCATACCTGACCTTATGTATTGGGTTGCAGTCAAAATATAGTCAAAACTTTCTTTCATGCAGAAAGTTATTTAAAATCTTATATTACATTACCATGAGGCTATGTGTGAAAGGTATATATTGAACATAAGTAAATTTGTATTTAAACTTGAGTCTCATTTCCAATTTATCTTGTTATGTATAGACAAATATTTCAAAATCTGAATGCATTTTTAATAAGGGATATTCATTTCAGTTCAATTTTGGGTATAATCAATAGATGCTTGGACATATATATCCTTGAGCCCAAAAAGAGAGAACTCTCCAGTGAAAACTGGGTGGCAGAGAAAGTGATGGAATAAGGAGAAATTATGCTTGCTGATTAAAATCCATCTACGTAATGGTGATGTTACCTTTTTTGTTTAGTTGAAATTCCTTTTTAAAAGTGCCAGAAATACATAAAAAACATATTTTGCACAAGTAAATAAGTTGTTATATATTATAGATAACACCCACTTTTAAATGGTGGTTATAGATTTCCTCCATTTAGTATAAAATTATTTCTTTTATGGTTTTCATACATAGTTCTACAAAATAATATGCTTTTTAATGACCTGGGCTACTTTGGTTCTGTATAGCTTTTAGAGTTGTACTTAGTAAAATAAATCATAACATTGTTGAATATTCTAGAACTTGACTTATTTTCTTATTTTCTGTACAGGAAGCGTCCTTTACATTAATTCTTAACTATGTATAAAAATAATAGGACAATTCTGATTGTCTTTATAAAACTGCTCTACTCATAATTAAATCTCAGAAAAAAATTGTTAGGACTGTCAACAATTTCTTCACATGGGAAAGGACAGAAACTTGTTATATGCTGCATTTGTAAATTGAAAAATAGTACTTGGGAGTAAATAACTGTTCCATTATAAGTTTATATTTTCTATACAATATGATGATTGCTTCACTTTATAATTAACTTTTAAAAGAGTACGTATGATAAATTCTCCAGAATATCATAAAATAATATATACCATTTTATTTCTCAGGATGTCATTCTCATACCTACTTTATTTTCATTTTATTAAAAGAAAGTTAAATCATCAGATTTCAGATATTGGCCTTTATATTCTGAATTATGTAACTATTTATGTGAATTTGGAGACATGAGTTTTTTTTTTTTTAACTTTTATGTTGTTTGAGGGTACATATGCAGTTTTCTAACATAGGTCAACTTGTGTCATGGGAGTTTGTTGTACAGATTATTTTGTCACCTAGGTATTAAGCCTAGTACCCAATAGATATTTTTTCTTATCCTCTCTCCTCTCCCAATTGCCACCTTCAAGGAGACCTAGGTTTCTGCTCTTCCCTTCTTTGTGTTAATGAGTTCTTATTTCACTTCCACTTGTAAATAGGAATATGTGGTATTTGGTTTTCTGTTCTCATGTTAGTTTGCTAGGGATAACAACCTTCAGCTCCATCCGTGTTTCCACGAAAGACCTGATACTGTTTTTTTTATGGCTGCATGGTGTATAGGTACCACATTTTCTTTATCCAATCTGTCATTGATGGGCATTTAGGTTGATTTTATGCCTTCACTATTGTGCAGTGAACATTCCACCTGCACTTGTCTTTGTAATAGAACGATTTGTAGTCCTCTGGGTAGATGCCCAGTAACGGGATTGCTAGGTCAAATGTTAGTTCTATTTTTAGCTCTTTGAGGAATTGCCATACTGCTTTCTACAACATTTGAACTGATTTACATTCCCACCAATAGTGTGTAAATGCTCCTTTTTCTCTGCAATTTCACCAGTATCTCTTATTCTTTGACTTTTTAATAGTAACCATTCTCTGATTGGTGTGAAATGGTATCTTATTGTAGTTTTGATTTACAGTTCTCTAATGATCAATGATATTGGCTTTTTTCTTAGGATTTTTGGCCACAAGTATGTTTTCTTTTTAAGTGTCTGTTCATGTTCTTTGCCCTCTCTTTAAGAGTGTTGTTTTTCTTACAGATTTGTTTACATTCCATATAGATGCTGAATACAGATGCATAGTTTGCAAAAATGTTCTCCAATTCTGTAGTCTGTTTACTCTGTTGATAATATCTTTTGCTGTGCAGAAGCTCTTAAGTTTAATTAGATCCCATTTGTCAATTTTTGCTTTTGTTGTGATTACTTTTGGTGTCTTTGTCACCAAATTTGTCACCAAAATTTGTCACCAAATTTGTCACCAAAATTGCTTTTGGTGTCTTTGCCTAGGTTTTCTTCTAGGGTTTTTATGGTGTTAGTTCTTATGTTTAAATCTTAAATCCATCTGGAGTTAATTTTTGTATAAGGTGTAAGGAAGGGGTCCGGTGTCAGCTTCCTACATATGGCTAGACAGTTTTCCCAACACCACTTATTAAGCAGGGAATCCTTTCCTCATTGCTTGTTTTTGTCAGGTTTGTCAAAGATCAGATGGTTGTAGATGTGTGGTATTGATTCTGAGGCCTCTGTTCTGTTCCATTGGTCTATGTCTCTGTTTTGGTACCAGTACCATGCTGTTCTGATAACTTTATTCTTAAGTATTTTACCTCTTTAATTTTATTGTGAATATTCTTTTTTTGTTATTTTTTTGTTTTTATTTTATTTTTTTTTTTAGACAAAATATCGGTCTGTAGCCCAGGCTGGAGTACAGTAGTGCAATCTTGTCTCGGCAATCTCCACCTCCCAGGTTTAAGTGATTCTACTGCCTCAGCCACAGGGGTAGCTGGGACTACAGGCACGTGTCACCATGCCTGGCTAATTTTTGCATTTTTAGTAGAGACAGGTTTTCACCATGTTGGCCTCTGGTCCCTAATTCTTTTTCAGGCTATTTATTTTTAGTGTATGAAAATGATGGTAACTTTTACACAATAATTTTGTGTCCTGTACTACACTTAACTTGTTTATTATTTCTATTAGGGTTTTATTTGGTGGATATTTTTAAAGATTTTTAATAAAAATAATTATGTTGGCCAAAGTAAAGATAGTTTTCCTTTTTCTTTTTCACTCTATATGTGTTTCATGGTTTTGTCTAATTACTCAGTTTTGCAATGGTGAAAAAAAATGTTGAGAGTGGACATCTTTTTCTCAATTATGATCTCCGGGAAAGAGTTTTCAGTCTTTCTTCATTAAGTATAATTTTAGCTGTGGATTTTTAAAGTAGATAATCTTTTTAAAGTTTAGAAAGTTTTTTTTAGCTTCTTGAGACATTTTATCACATAAAGGTGTTGGATTTTTGTCAAATGCTTTTTCAGTATCTGTAGAGCTTATCAATTGATTGATGTCTTTTATTTTATTAATATGCTGTGTTTGATTGATTTTCACTTGTCAAACCAAGTTTGTAACCTTGGAACAAATCCCACTTGGACATGGTATTTAATCATTTTTATATGCTCCTGGATTTGGTTCATATGCCAAAGTATTTATAATTCCTCTTTTGATTTTTTATATGGCCCATTGACTATTTAAGATGGTGTTGTTTAATTTGCAAATATATATGAATTTTCAAATTGTCTTCTTTTATTGATTTTTATTTTAACTCATTATGTTATAAACAAATAGGATTACTGGTAGTTTTTTTTTTTTTAAGGCTAAAGTGTTTCTTGTAGATGGAGTATAGTTGAATCCTCTTTTCTTTTCCCACATTCTGCAGTCTCTGTCTTTTGATAAGTGTTTACTAAGGCAGGATTTATGTCCACTATTTTTAGTTTATTTTGTATTTTTTTGTTTTATTTTATTTTTCTTTCCTCCAATTGTTTTTTCATCTGCATTAAGTATTTTCTAGTGAGCCATTTTAATTCCCTTGTTATTTCTGTTGCTACCTGTTTTTTGAGTTAATTTCTTAGAGTTCATTCTGTGATTAAAATTAACAACTTAATTTATAACAATCTATTTCAGATTAATACCAAATTAACTTCAATATTAACCAAAAAGTTTTACTCCTATGTAGCTCTATTTTCTTTCCACTACTTAGTGCTATTATTGTCATACAAATTGTACTTCTATATGTTTATTTAAACTGTATAATTTATATATATTTATATATACTTACATATAAACACTTAATGCTTTATAATTATTTCTTTATGCAGTTTTCATTTCAATCATGTGGGAAAAGAAAAATACATTTATATACTGTATTTTACTATGTAAGTATCTTTGTTGGTGTTTTTTATTTAGTCATTTGAACTAAATTACTGTATAGGAGGTCCCTTTTGTTTTATCTCATGTAAGGTAAAATATGTCAATTAATATTTCTAAAAACTTTTCATAAAGCAAATCTGAGATCAAGATGGTTTCACTGGTGATATAATCAAATAAGAGAAAATTAATGTTAATTTCTGACAAAAATTTTCAAAAGCTAGAGGAGGAGAAAAAACAATCACCAGTTCATTTTGTGAAGTCAACATTATCCAGTGAGTAAAACCAAAGAAACAAATACCAAGAAAACAGCATCACTTAGTAATATAAACAGAAGAGATATTAAGAATATTTTAATATATAATAAATACATAAGAAAGGGGGGAAATAGGGGAGGGACGGTGGGGAGAGGGGAGTTGGAGAGAGATAGCATGGGGAGAAATGCCAGATATAGGTGTTGGGGAGGAAGACAGCAAATCACACTGCCATGTGTGTACCTATGCAACAATCTTGCATGTTCTTCACATGTACCCCAAAACCTAAAATGCAATTAAAAAAAAGAGAAAGATGAATCTAAAAAAAGAAAAGAAAAAGAAAAATAATACACAGTGGTCAAGTAGGGTTTATTCAAGAAGACAAGTTTACCCTTGAAAATCAGTTGATGTGATTCAGGATATCCAAAGATAAAGAACAAAGCTTCATCTGATGATCTAAATAGATAGAAAGTTTCGGACAAAATTTAATAGTACTTCACAATTAAAAACCACAAACAACATCAACAACAAAAATCTCTCAATAAACTAAGAATACTTTGGAAACTTACTCAAACTAATGAAAAGCATCTAGGAAAACTTGCAGCTCACATCAAACTTAATAGAAAGACTGAATGCTTTCTCCCTAAGACTGGGATCAAGAATAAGATATCTGCTTTCACCACCTCTATTCAGTATTGTACTGATGCTGCTAGCCCAACTCACTAATGTCTCCTCAGTGTAGTGAAAAGTGGAAAAAAATTTGCTACTTGCAATTGTCTTCATATATGATGATAAACAAAAGCATCTGGGTGGAAGAAGTGCAATTATATGGAAGCAAAACATAGTGAACAAAAATTATTCTGGGTCTCCCCAAAGAGAGTGGAGCAAGTAAAACCCCAGGAAAAAGGCACATGATTCAGGATACATACTCAATGCAGTAGAACCAGTCCCTACTGCAAAGATTTGATAAAGACAGAACAAAAGAAAAAAAAGAGGTTCTAAACTGCAGCTATCCATAGTCACAAAATAAGCAAATTATCTATTATGCTAGAAAGTGATTGATTCAAGAAAATCTAGAACAGAATAATCAAGAATATTTTCCTAAAGACTTTTGTACTTAGTATGTCAGTCAGCAGATAGAAACTACACTGGTAATGTGAAGGAGAATGTTTATTCAAGTAATTAACTACTAGCAGGTAATTACCTATTAAGAAGATAAATAGAACTCTAAAAGTTGAAGATATAACAGAGATAGGAAGCATCCACCAACTCTAGGGCTGACAGAACAAATATAGAAGAAAGATCCCACCAGGGATAACAGATTCAGAACTTAGAGAATGTGTGCTTAGGGTCCACTCATGGTGGAGAACTTTGCTGAGGTGCCATGGACCAGGGAGAGTAGAAAGAAAACACACTGGGCAGCTTTACACTGGAATGTAAGAGGAACTCACTAGGAAGTTATCCACCTGTGTGCCAGCAAAGGGGACTGGGAAGCTCTCTGATGAGAGGGCCATCTATATTGAATAGGATTCACCCGCTGAGATAATGGTAAAACCAGATGAAGAGTTTGTACCACTGGGTCTGCTGCACAGCACTATCAGGGAAGCCACCCATTGACGAGGTCCCACTTGCTGTTAAGGAAACATTTTCATTGTTCCATAAGAGACAGAAGGAAAACAAGTGAGTAAACTCTTTTTGAACAGTAAGAAAATTATCTTCTTCCTTCAATGTTCATCCAGCACTTTTCATTGAAAATGTTTTCATTATGTAATCTGGCAAAGAATAAATATCTGCAGGTCCCAGCTCAATTGTTACAAAGCTAGACAAATACGGATGAATTCGGCAATACATTTATACCTGGCACACTTGGCTGGAGGTCAGCCTGCATCCTCCATTTTTCCCTACAGGGAGTGGAAACGATGTGCCATAGCCCCAGCAGCTCTCTCTAAAGAAGCTGTCACTCTCCACTATCTCTCCTCTCATGTATAATCTTTCATGTGGCTATTTATTAAGTAGCAGATTAATACTATCAGAACTTGTTCAGAGTTAACTCTAGGATGCACAGGTAAATGGCACTCACTGTTTATTTTTTGGCTCAGGCTGTTGAACCTGTAGACAAGGGGGACGTTCAATTTCACGTCCTTTACTACACTTATTTAATTTCAAGATTTTCTTATTGGATAGTGTAAAACTATCTGAGAAGAAAACATAGGTATATGTGACAGAATCAAAGCAATACAACACTATCTGTACATTTTAATTTTTTCATGGGTCACAAAGAAGATAACCTAAAGACAGCTGATGCAGGTATGTAGGAACAAAAGATGACAAAGAAACACGTGTTTTAAATCAAGTACAGGATAATTTATCCTTACATTAAAATTAAGAGTTTCCATGATGAAAGCAGATAAGAGTAGACATTTTATCAAATACTTAGATGACTAAAACACAACATTGAATCATTTCTAAAGTAATTTGAGATAGTAGATGCCACAGAGAAATGGTTGTATTGCCTCTTGTACTTCAAATGACAGAAAGTGATGGCCTGATGGTCTAATAGACACTAGGTGGACATACTGGCTACAGACAGTTTACATGCAGCACCTCAGATGTCATTTTTCTCATCTGCCACTAGACTTTTTTTTTTTTTTTTAGGCCAGGTAGAGTCATATTGGAATCTGAGACAAAAGGAAAGATGTGCACTTATATAGGTACTTTACAAAATATTTTCCCTTATTTTAAACCAAATGGAAAAAGTTACTGAGAGCCTTACAGTACCACGGAATACTATGCAGCCAGAAAAAATGATGAGTTCATGTCCTTTGCAGGGACATGGATGAACCTGGAAACCATCATTCTCAGCAAACTAGCACAAGAACAGAAAATCAAACACTGCATGTTCTCACTCGTAGGTGGGTGTTGAACACATGGACACAGGGAGGGGAGCATCACACACTGGGGTCTGTCGGGGGGAAATAGGAGAGGGACAGCAGGGGGTGGGGAGATGGGGAGGGATAACATGGGGAGAAATGCCAGATATAGGTGATGGAGAGGAAGGCAGCAAATCACATTGCCATGTGTGTACCTATGCAACAATCTTGCATGTTCTTCACATGTACCACAAAATCTAAAACGCAATAAGATATATATTAAAAAAATAACTATATGTCAAGGCTCAAATTGCCTCATATGTTTGTAGAGTATTTTCAACCCTCTGAAAATTACCTTGCAAAAAGTCTCAGGACTGCATTGGTCAGGAACTGTTGGATCATTGCAAAGGGCTGCTTTTTTTTTTGCATGTCTCAAAGTAGTTAAACTAAAAAATAACAACTTGTCCTTATTTTAAATTATATTTTATTTATTATGGATTTTTGCATTAATTTTATTTTTAAAACATTATATTAAATGTTATTTATCCCTATTATTGAATTTTCAATGCACTCTTAAAGTTTGCAAAAGAGGCAAGTGACTCTGGCCTGATCCTAAGGTCATCCCTACAACTTGCTCTGCTATAGTCATTCTCTACTGAAGCAATCACCCTGCAAGGGCCCTGGTAATTTTAGGTTAGCACACTACATCGTGCCTACGTTCATTCTTATAAAAAGCACTTATTTTATTGAAATCTTTAAAAAAAACATTTGCTTTTACCAAGTCATGAAACACAGCATACTCACCAGGTACCAACAGCACATGTAATCCAGAAATACTAAGAAAATCTTTGACCAATAAACATTCTTTCTTCTTTCTCACCATCATCCACACCTCCACTCTGGCATATATATCTGATATGCAATATATCATATGGATTCTTACATGTACTTGTCTAGGATTAAACAACTCCCATCGCTTTGGTATTGTACTGGCTTTCTCCTTTTCTGCCTTGTAACTCTTTCTCGTCACTACTGGGATTGTGTTTTCTAACACAGAGGTAACAGATAAGGCTATGCTTCAGACTCTATTTTTGGAGAACACAAGCTAAGATGAGGAGTACACAACCCAGGCTTGCTAGGACCATGCATATTACATACCTATGTAATATACATATGTATTGGAATAGAAATATGAATTGCGATTCTCTAAGATCATATTTCAAGGACATAGAAAAGGAATGTTACACGCATCCCCTCAAAAAGAAAAAAAGGAAGTATTAACAAAAAAGCCATAGTGAAATAAAACTATGTTAAAAATCAGTAAAGAGAAAGCTAGAGTGATGAAAAATTAAAATTTTTTAAACAAAATAAATCTACTAAATCTGTTCACAGAAAAATAAAGATAGAGAATATGTATTACTGTTATCAGTAATAAAGTAAAAAAATCATAACAGGTCTAAGACATTAAAATGTTACAAAATTATAGCTAGATAGAAGGATTAAGTTCTAGAGTTTTATAGCACTGTAGAATGACTATATATTATATAGTTTCATGTAGCAAAAGGGAAGTTATTGAATGTTCCCAACAACCCAAAAAATAAAAAATATTTTTGATGTTGGACATGTTAATTTCCCTGATCTGAATAATATGTATAATAATATCTCTATGTACCTCATAAATATGTTCAATTATTTGTGTCAACTTAATTTTTTTAATTTAAAAATTTAGGCATAAAATAATAATGAGCCTATTTTGAAGATGTTTAAATCAGTAACATTGGAAGAAATAAATTTCTCAACAATTGCAACTTGAAATAAAACTGACTAAAAAGAAAATATGAAAAGTCTACTTGCTATCTAAGAATGTTTTGCATAAGCAGTGTTTGACTGGTATTAAGTAAATATATTAAACAGAGGAGTTCCATGAGGTTAGGTGAGTAGTGATTTCATGAGGGCGCCCTCTCTCTGCAATCCCGTATTCTGGCTGGATGATCTCATTTGATGCTTACTTCGCAGTGGCCCACATACAAAGACAGCTAACGTGGTTGGCTGGAAACTAGAACAAGGGTGGTGACCCTGCAACCAATGGCCAGATTTTTGCAAAACCCCTTTCTCATATGGTTGCATGGCTCAATTCATCATACGTAATTTATGAATAAATGTGTATAAGAAATAAAAGCAAGAGAGACCTAATTGATTTTCCATGACAAAATAGATTGGTTTTCTCAGAGATTGTTTTCACCATCTGCATTTTCTAGCCCTTTCTTCTATAGTACTAAGTGGGGTTCACAGGCCCTAGACCTTTTTGCAACAACTGAGAGATTTACTATTGCAAATCTTGTCAAGCTGATCTATTTCTAATATCATTTTCACTTTCAAACCCTATTTGGCTTCCGGCCTCAGAGAGGTTTGAATGTCCTGACAGATAAGTGAAGCAATTTCAGCATTTTTGAGTTTAAGCTTTTGATAGGTTCACCAAAGGAGATAAAATGTCTTTCTGGTAGCATATCACCTTGAAAGGCATGTTAGACAAAATCTTACAGAAAGGGACATAGGCTTTAGAAAGAGAACATGAAAGACAAACTATCACAGGCCCATAGTCCTGTATGGGGCAGTAATAATATAAATCCAAAGCTGATCATCTCATGATTGGCTTGTATTATCTTGTATATGAATGGGTGTCCTGTGTGCTCTATTTAGATTGGTAGATCTAGAGAAAAACAGAAGGAAGGGTAGAGGATAAAATGGGACAGTAAAACAAATGTTTTATTGACAAATCACAATAATCACTCATCCCTTTATCTCCTCTTCTATCCTGTCCAGTGGTGTAAAACCACTGAAATGTTATTTTGAGTGTATCAGTGTATAGCTTTACCTTAAGAATATTAATCACTTTCTTCTTCCTTATCGCGTTAAAAGTTAGGGATGTTCATTCTTACCATACTTCTAAATTTCTCATTGAAATTAGAATTTGGCAGAAAAATTAACTAATTCCTATGGAGCTCACACAGAATGAATGAACCTATTTATTTGCTTTTTCAAAATTATTAAATGTTTTGTAATAGATACTGTAACAGGCTCTGAAGAGAAACCAGTAACTATGACACTTCACTCACAAGAGAGCTTACAGTAAACACAAAGTTTGTTTAACAGTCAGGTATGGATTGTAGGTGATTAGTTGTGGTACTGGAAGTCTTTTTTCCTTGCTGATAAAGTTAGCAGACAAACAACGTGAAAGGATTAAAGAATGTGAGCTTTATTGTCAGAAAAATCTATATTACATCCCAGACTCCGCCACTAATTTGCTGTAGAATTATGGGAACATTATTTCTGACCTTTAAAAAATAATCATATTGTCCACTATGTAGAACTGTAATGATAAGTCTTAGAAAACTTAAATTTCTGACATGGAGTTAGCTTCAATAAAGGGAAGGCATTGCCAAAATAGGAAAAGAAATAGATGATGTCTGTTGTTTGATTTATTTCAATATTTCTGCTGCTGGATATCAAGTACAACAAACTTTTTGAGCCTTCCATTTTTATACATGATGATCCTTGAGGAAATGGCAAATTGCTTATATTTAAATATTTTATATTATAATATGTTCCCATTATTACACATAAATACATACACACCCACATATACATGTTTTTATATATATATATATATATATATATATACACACACACACATACATACATACTGAATTATTTCAGCAATTACTATTATAGAATCAGAAATATAACATTTGAATTTAGGAAGATATCTTGTCTAGCACTCCTGTTGTTTATATGGTCTGAAGTCATCACATTTCCTGATGACAGAAAAAAATCCCACATTTCATCTGAGTATTTATTAGTGTCTAAATTTTCAAGATCAGTTGAATAGTTTTAGAAATATTTCCCTAGAATGAAAATGCACTTAAATATTTAGAGATGTTCAAAAGGAGACATCATGAAGTTGCTGCTATTAATAATTCTTCATTTTAAAATTAGTAATTTTCTTTTATGGCTTGTAATCCTTTAAAATAGTTTTTTTGTACCTTAGAATTTCAGTATTTCAGATTTATAATCACAACATGTTGGAAAGTGTGTTTTGTTATAGAGATTATATTTCAATGACATTATTCTAGATTAGAATATCAAGATACACGTTTAAATTTTCCTCAATAATAATTGTATTTCTTACAGTAAGGGGCCAAAAATTTGATTCGCCATACCATTTGGTAAGTTTGATGTAGAAGTAAGCTATTCAATATTTCTCAAAAATTTGGACATAGTTAAATCGTTTTGATTGTTTTCTGTCTGTGAACTGTGTTCCTGGGGGGAAATGAATAAACAGATATAAGGGATATTGCAAGAACTTAGGCAAACATAAGCGTGGGAAGATGATTGTGAAGTAAGGCTGACAAAGCAACACTGGAAATAACACAGAATGATATTCCATTCTTCATTCAGTGCCTATCACAATAGCGCTGAGCTTCCCATGGGGATAGGCACATGACCTGGGGGACACATCACATATAAATTACCTGCACAGCTTTTCCCTGTTCACAGACAATGCGCTGGACCAAATATAGATGGACTGCCTGAATCCTCACCTGAAGCAGAGTGGCAAGGTTGATTGCTATTAGGCATATTCTTTTGGAAATAGTGGGAATTCTTTAACACTACAAAGCAGTTTTGATAAATGAGATAAATAATCACCATGTGCTGCATGTATCTACTTGAAAATCTGGCTTAGTTATTTTCCTTTTAAAATGATTTTTGATTCTGTGTTGCTGTAGGTGTTTGGCTTTGGTAATATACAGACCCTGAAAGCTAGCATCTTTTGATCCTAGTCAGTTTAATCAAGCAAATTAAATAGACAAATACAGGGAGAGATCTGATGATGTCTAGGTCACTTATAGAAGATACTTTCTTGTTTCTGAGTTAATCTAAACATGTAAATAATTTAATACTGCTCCCCTAGAATGACACATCAGTCATTTCATATCACAACAATCTCATCATAATTATATAGACTTATTTCCTAAAGAAAAGACTCTAATGTTAAAATAATAGTTCTTCATAATGATTCTTCATATCTTTATAATTGAATAGCACAATAACTATTTCAAAGAGTATAGACACCTCTTACTGAAAGCTGGTGGTGGTGATGTCTGGGGAGAATAATAGCACTTTGAGTCTGGACAGGATCGGGAGTGGGTAAGTGCTAGATAGAGGATGCCAGCCGGGAGCAGGATGTCCATTAGAATCAATGCACTTAATCATAAAAGAGTCTGGATTGTTTGCAAGAAGATCCGCATGGAGACCCAGTGTGGGATTTCTTACGGTCAGATCTGATGTGATTTCTTCTCATGGTGATGACTAAAACAAATCTTAGGAATAGAACTTTTCAAAACATTTAATCATGCAAATCGTTTCATACTAGTTTCTTGAGTTCATAAACTTCAAATAAATGTATACTAATTACGTAATAGTAGCCATGTGTTTGCCATTTCAAATATATTCAACTACTGCTGTCATTTCTTAGCTGTTATCCCATAACTGAGTAACACATTAAATTATTATTTTCTTATTTTTGACACAGCATGTAATATGTGTGGACAGCCTCATCAAAGTGGACACACCTGACCATGTCCTTTAGATAGCTTCTGGAAAAACAAAACAGCCTTTCTCTGTGGAAGGACAAATGTTCTTTAAAATACTAAAAACCGGCCGGGCGTGGTGGCTCACGCCTGTAATCCCAGCACTTCGGGAGGCCGAGTTGGGTGGATCACGAGGTCAAGAGATCGAGACCATCCTG
>PVKV010011389.1:52482-70914 GCA_004027835.1 Alouatta palliata
AAAAAAAAAAAAAAAAAAAAAAAAAACCTAAAAACAATAAAATCTACTTATTTCTGCAAAGAATTATCTCTATCGGCATTTAAATGTCATCACTGATGAAACTGTAATATATTGATATTTGTTGCAATTGGTACAAAACCCTATCATCGACCAGTTTGTCCCATAATCAGTTTGCCTGCTTTATTTGCAGTAACTGTTTTCTTCTATACTGTTCAAACAGAACAGCTAGCAATTGCTTTTACTTCTGTTAGTGCTCTCTGGAATTTTAATTACAGTGTTTAACTAGCATGGGCTATAGAGTTGGATTTTATTTTTCTGAACCATTACAGCATACATGTCAAGAAAGTGTTTGTGTATATATATCAAGCAATTATATATGTCAAGCGAATCTCCAACTAAAAGGTGTAGATTTCTGGTTTTAAAAACGAAAAAAAACTGTCATATTTTGGATCAGAAGTATGCCTATTAAAACATAACTGAAAACATGTTTAATTTTAGAGCACTTGTAAAAGCAATTATAATTTTTCCCAGAGAACAGATTATTACACATGATTACTTTATTCTCAAGTTTAATTAAGCTAAACAATTTGGTGAACTATTTCTCAAGTACAGTTTGAAACAAAGCTGGGGATAAATAAATATATATGTCACTGTCTCTGATACACAAGTCATGTGCTGCTAGGTGCAGGCAGGACAAATGTTACTAACACCCAGTTATGTCTCTCAAGAACCTTGCAGGCTGATGAGCGGTGAAATCAAATCCAGCCATGTTGACATGACTGTATATGCATAGACAATGAGAAGAAGTATAAATGAAATTCAGCGGGGATTTAGTGAAGTGAGACATCAAGTTTTAGTCAATAAATAAGAAATGACTTTATGAAGAAGCAGGAATTTCTGATTTAACTTAGGAAGAATAGATTTGCATTGATAGAGCTGCAAATTAGTGGGGTGGCATTACCAATTCTGAGAAAGTATATAAGCAATATAACTAACATGGAACATCTTGGAGTATGTTTGGAGAACAATGAATGGTTGAGAATGTAAAAATGAAACAAGCCATGGGAAAAATTAAGCTAATTCATAATCAGTAAACATTAGTGAAGTGAAAATAAGCAGCCACCACATTTAATAATAATATCGAAAACAAACATTGCATTTTATTTTTAAGTGTGCACATTAAAAATATACGTAATAATTTTGGATTCTATAATATTGTGATAAGTATTGTCAACTATATTTTTGAAAGTTTGATTTCATTAATATATTCTAATGCATATTTTAAACTAATGGTAAATGCATAAAATTACATCTCAGACACATCATTCAGTATTTATCAATTATAACCTCATTAATATTTAATTTTTTAAACTAACTTGTAATTTACAAAAAAAAATCAACAAACTCTGATGGTCTTTCATGTCTCAGATCCTGGAATAAAAGGGTGAGTGACAACAGGCAACAAGAAGGAAGCACACCACCACGTCGTAGGAGCCGCTAAAAGAGTGAGTGGAATATCTGAAATCCCTCTCCCTTGTTTATATACATATTATGAAAAAGATAAAGTTCGTCTTTATATTTTAGGCTAACATACCTGAAATTGAAAAGTAATTCAGAGTGTGAAACTTTCTTTGATAAACATAATGGTCTGTTTTACCTATTGCTAATAAAGAACTGATGTGGTAAAGAAAAAGAAGTTGAGATGGATTACTGGGATGGATTGGTGTGGGCAAAGGTGAAGTACCGCATTAATGATATTTTACATTTACCATATAAAATTGATGTGTTTTCTGATTCAACCCTCAGATCACAAGTTTAACTTTCATGTTGGGAAACAATACTACCCAAAAGATGCTATCTCATCAGAATTCCCATGGTTCAGAGAGACCGCCAATGAGCTTCAGAGTCCACTGTGGGGCTCAAGTATACCTTTAGTATATTTGATGATTTTTCAAATTTTACAATAAAATATAATTTCAAACCTTTCATAAAGCATGTCCAAATGTCTTCACTATTTCAGACTGTTGTAGATTTTTTTTTTTTGAATGTGGAAATTTAGATAACGGTCAATCTGAGTGTACACCATAACTCGAGGAAAAGCCAAGCTAATCAGAATTCAGTGTAAAGGAAAAGGGGTTGACATCTGTTTGAAGAGAAAAAAAATTAAACAAAAAACAAGCTTTGGCAGAATCTTCCTTGGACATCTTGGGTCAATGCTGCCTCCCTCAAGGCTCAGGGATTTACATCTTTCATTGGACTATTTGTCCCATCTAAACTATTGAATTTCCCAAGAGGCCTGGTTTTAGCCTTTTGCCAGTATGTAGCTATCTCTGCTCATATGTCAAAATCAAACAAGCACACTACCTTTGAATATCCGGGCTTTAGTGTGTCTGATGCATAAACATTTTAATTTTTGTGTAATTTCAACATACTGCTCGGAGATTTTAACCTATATGAAACATTTGCTAGCTACTCCGTCTCTTATCTTCATACAAACTTGACCGCTTTTCTCCTTCTTCTCAGAAATTTGAACATTACAAATCCTGCCACATTTCATAGAACTCATGAAGCTGAATTCTCTCACTCTACTGTATTATACCCTTGTAAAATTGGGAAATTTTTCATTAGTCATCTCTGTAACTCCGGACCTAAGATAGAATAGATAGTTGAATAAATACATGATAAATATGGTGAGAAATGACTCCTGTCACAAAATGCTTCTCTTTTTTACATTCTTATATTCTTCCTATCTTTCCACGTATCCACTTATTCCTCACAATACCTGTATTGTAGCTAGTCTCTGTGTAAATGAGTGCAGAGTTCTGTCTTACTTCTTGAAGCCATAGGCTGTATCTTGCACTGTTCCATAAATACTTCATAATGCTGAACACAAAGCCTTATAAGTACAAAGTAAATATTTGTTGATCAGTTTGCTCCAAAACCTATAAGAAATGATAATAAATTGATTAAATGTACTTTCCACCTCTCTACTTTCACTAACAGGAAGAGATTGCTAATCGAAAACCAGTCCAGTCTTGGGTGATGAAGGTTGTAGATAATTTGCAGCACTCTAAGTCATAATTCTTATGACTGTACCATGTGGGACAATCCATTCAACATAATATAGACAACTTCTTTCTTTTTAGATTAAATTATGATACTTTTTTGGTAAATTTTCTCCCAAACTCTGTGTGTGTGTGTATTTTAAGTTAATGCTTGTGTATGTAAATGACTTTTGGGCCTGGGTCCTTAACTCATCTGGCACCATATCTTCCTGCTGGATGTAAAACAATAAATGCAAACATTTACATAATAAAAGTTATGTTTCTATTGTACTGAGATACATACCTGACAGTTGCTATGAATCCTGAAATCAAATTTGGCTTTTGATACTTTATTTACCGTTTTTTGAATATTTTCCATGTACTGCTTCCATCTTGGTATGTTATCATTAAAATATGCTTGCATTTTTAACTTTTATCAGGAAAAGAAGGGTGAATATTATTTGTGTGTTTATGTTTTTGGAGGAAAGACTACACAGATATACTCAAATATTCATTCTTTGAGACTACACAGATATACTCAAGTACTCATTCATTCAGTAAACATCTGTGCTTTGGTCAATGTGCTGGAAGCAGAAATCCAAGAAATGTATGGATCCTGTCCCCCATGGATTCAAACCCTCTAGGTATTTAGACAATTAATAAGCCTCAATCCAAGACTTTGGGTCAGGAGTTACATTGATCAAATGCTGTAACCACTGCTCTCTGAAGCCCCCTTCTTCCCCACAACACACACACACACACACACACACACACACACACACACAATATAGAGATCAAGACCAAGACGAAACTATTTGCATGTTCAAATCATTAAGAAATCAAGAACAGAAAGCTTTACAACTAACTAGGGAACCAGAAGTAGATAGAGCCATTAAGGAAAGAACGTGTAGATTTAATGCTTATTGAGGGAAATGATCTTCCATTCAGAGGCCATGTGTAGGAGTGCTTGATGTGAGCTGCATGAGAGCAGAAGGGACCAAGACAGACCAAATATCTGTCACCTCAGAGCCATGGTCAGAACTGTGCCAAGGATGTCAGTAGAAATATAGTCACCAGCAACAAAACTAGAACCCTAGACACTATTGCAGATACATCCAAAGGAAAACTATCTATGTCATGCAGAAATTCCAGGCCAGCAAAATAATTTTAAAAATGATTTAGGACCAGGAAACTCTGTAAGAGCCCAGCAGAGCAAACAAAAACTAATCCATAGGAAGGCTTTCGCAACCTAGGTATGAGTTGAACTCTCAAGCAAATAATTCCTGCTAAGCATGAGCTTACAGTCAAAATTTAAAAAAAGGTCTGGGCTGGCTCATGCCTATAATCTCAGTAGTTTGGGAGGCCAACACAGGTGAATCACTTGAGATCAGGAGTACGAGACCAGCCTGGCCATCATGAGGAAACCTTCTTTTTACTAAAATACAAAAAAAATTTAGCCAGGTATAGTGGTGAACACCTGACATTCCAGCTAATTGCTTGAACCTTGGAGACTGAGGTTGTAGTGAGCAGAGATCGCGCCACTGCACTCCAGCCTGGGTAACAGAGTAAGACTGTATTTTCTTTAAAAAAGTATGTGTCAGTACAATACCACAATACTATGTAATATAATATATGATTCACAGTAAGATAATAAATATAATTGTGCAATTTCAAAGGTGGTAAAATAGTGATAGTTTAACGTTGCACTATCTAATGAGTATTTCTATAGAGTACAATCTATAATACCACAAATAAAAATTATGAACCTAGACACATTATTGGTAAATTACGTATCTGTAAGATTCACAAATAAAAAGTTTATTTTAATTATGTATAGAAATTAGTATGTTGGAATATGTACTTATTAACAGAATCTCTGGAACAATTTCTTCATGACCATATTTTAGGCTACAAAGAAAAGGATGTCTCCATTTAAGTTCTGTCAGTTCTGTGACTGCAGTGCAAAAAATAAAAACAGGGAAATCAGAGAAACACATTTGATAAAAATAAAAACTGAGAAGACAATAAAAACAAACAAAAACATTTGGAAACCAAAGAGCAATTTCAAATTGGAATTTCCAAATAGAATTTCATAGACTTTCAATCTATGAACTAAAGAACAAAAAGTTAGAATAATAATCAAAGCATCTTATAATTTGTAAATTATAGCCACAATGGTAATTAGCAAAAGAATATGTGGACTTAACTGTATCATTTGGAAAACAAGTAAATTTATAAATTACTAAAGCATTGAGTTTGAGAATTTAGAAAAAAATCAACATCTCTAAAAAATGAAATTTAAAATAATATAAGAAATGAAATGAAGAAGGTAGAGGTAGAGATAAATAAAATAGAAAATTGAGGTAATCGATAAAATCAAAAGCTTGTTTTTGAGAAAACTAAAACAAAGGAAAGAAAATAAAAACAAACAAAAAACTCTTGGAAATACTTAACAAAATAGTAATAATAACAAAAATTAGGGAATCATTAAATAATATTAGAAACATTTAGATATGATAAAAGTAGAATTGAGAGCTTTATTTTACTACTAGACCAGTTACTGGAGATTAAAACTTTGACAGAAAAACACAAAATCTGCAAATTAAACCAAAAAGAATTAGTCAGTATGAACATACTGAAACAGTAGTTAAAACCAAGCTGTGTCTCCAGCAAATACAGACGCAGACACATGCTTATATCAATGTATGAATAGATAATAACTTAAAAACAATTTTTTAAGATTTCCAAAGAATAGGTACTTCTTATCTCAGATATTGTTACGAAGATGAGGAAAGGAAAAGAAGGGGGATTGCTAGACAGGGCCACTGTATTAATTTGCTAAGGCTGCCATAACCAAGTTTCACAGGCTGAGTTGCTTAAACAACAGAAATTAATTTTCTCACAGTTCTAGAGATTAGAGGTCCCAGGTCAAGGTGTCAACTGGATTTTTTTCTGGGGTTTCTCTCTTTGGCCTATGACCATCTTCTTCTGTACCTTTGTATGGTCTTCACTTTTTAAAATAAAGACAACAGTCACATTGGATTACAATCCACCTTAATGACTTCATCTAACATAATCTCTTCAAAGACCATATCTTCAAATACAGCCACATTTTAAGTACTGGGGATTAGGGCTTCAACATATAAATTTTTGGGGAATACAATTCAGCTCCTAAAATATATTATATGAAAATACATTTTGTATACATATATGAATATTCATATATCTGTATAAATGTATATACACACAAAATGTTAAATTAGTAATTAATTAATAATTAATCTAAACCAACATTGCATTGAAATACATTATAGTGTGGCACCTCTATCCCAGATATATAAGGATAGATAGGCAATTACATTTCTTTAGATTAAGAGATTTATTAATAAGAAAAACTATATTATCATTTTATGGAGTCAGAAAATAATTACTTGACAAATTTCAGCAAAACTTAAAGAAAGGCTCTTAGAAAACAGGACTAGAGGCCTAGCGTGGTGTCTCACGCCTGCAATCCCAGCACTTTGGGAGGCTGAGGCAGGCAGATCACGAGATCAGGAAATCGAGACCATCCTGCCTAATATGGTGAAAACCCATCTCTACTAAAAATACAAAACATTAGGCTTGGTGGCACATGCCTGCAATTCCAGCTATTCAGGAGGCTGAGGCAGGAGAATCACTTGAATCCAGGAGGTGGAGGTTGCAGTGAGCCGAGATTGTGCCACTGCACTCCAGTCGGACAACAGAGCAAGACTCTGTCTCAAAACAATAAAAAAATAAAATGGGACTAGGATGGAACTTTCTTAATCGGAATAATGTTATATATAATAACCTATGAAACTTCGTCGTAACTGAAGACAGTAGTTGCTCAACCTAGCTCTCAACATCTCCTCATCAAACTAAGACAAAAACAAACCTGAAGGGAAAAATAATCTGTGCTAGGATCCACACCTTCAGCATAGTTTGAAAGCAGGTAATGCTGAAACCGCAAAATAAATGTGAAAGAATTATAGTGGGCAACAGCAGATGATGCTTATACCACATCAATTCCTAGTATTATCGTGTGAGCGCACATGCTTTTCCATCTATACGCAGCCCAAATCCTTGAAAATCACTACAGATGTAAATCTTTGCAATTATAACGCTACAGTGTGATCAGTTACATTCTCACTCTGCTAACCGCCAACACGGGCTCCTGGTTGCCATGTGGCTGACAGCTCATCCGAAACAAGAATCTAACAGTTTGCAGCTTTCCAGAGCCACTTCTGGGTATCCACTCTCTTACACTGAGTTCCGCAGAAGGAGACCTTTCTTAAGGTTTCATGTGCAAGTCATCTACTCAGAGAAAGCTTTCATGGAAAGTTAATAAGCGAGTGAGGGAGGCAAGAGAGGGAAGGACAGAGAACGCCAAACCAGAGTGAAGACCTGAGCAAAGTCTCAAAACCAAGAGCTTCATCTGGCCATGCTGGAAACTGATGCCATGTAAGTTGCACTTCAAGTTGCCCTGCGCTGAAGCAAGCGAGGTGGATTCTCTTACTTTTCTGTTCTTGCTTCATTGGTAAATGTCGCTGAAGACTTAAGGAAGGGAGAGAGGCACACATTTGAATTCCCAGGGATATTCAACATTTTGCATAAAGGTAAAGAGGCTCCTGAAACCTTATGATGAGTCTTCCAGAAGTAATAGGTGAGTCAGTCCCCAGGTGCAAAAGTGGCACATGCTGTTGGGTGCCAGCCATGGTGTTGGCAGCAAGCTGGGAGGTCTGATTTTCAGGTCTCTGGGAGATGCCAGTGGTGCTAGACTGGGTAGGCTGTTCCCTAATCTTCTGGATGGCATTCTTGAGCTCTGGGTGGGGGGTTAGTGCCAGGCCAGGTGGACCTACACAAGGCTGCCCAGTGGTAGATGTAAGCATAGGCTATAGTAGGCAGCATGGGGCAATCCACAGTAATGAGCGTGAGGGGCTGACCTCAGGGTGCCTGCAATTGTGCAGTGAATCTGCTGTTTGGAAGGGTAGGGTTGCTGTCGGAGGGAGCAGGCCCAGGCGGCAGATGCCTTCCAAGTCCTAGGGAGCAAGTACTTTGGACTTCGGCAGCAGCAGCCACAGCAGTGTGAAGGGAGAGCCTGTTCTCAGGGTGAACGCAGGGGTACAGGGCCCTGCTGCGGGTGGAGGCAGAGCTGCTGTCAGCCACCCCAAGCAGGCAGCCCTCAGTCTCTGGGGAGCACAGGCTTTGATTCCCCTTGTCCTCAGGAAGCTACCGCAGCACGACGCACCACCCTTTCTGCAGGCTCAGGACTCTTTGTGGGTGCAGTGCTGGGGACCCTACCACACTGTCTGATCCAGCTGACATTGTCTCTAGGTACAGCCACATTATTTTTCAAACATGGGCTGGTGGAAGAAGGGGCTATGAGCTAATGCAGTCACTTAGATAAAGATGGTGAAAAAGTCATAAGTGTTCAGAATTAAGCCATGAAATAAATATGGCAGGGGCACAGGGATGTGATTATTTTGGTTTCTGTCTTCTTAAGACTTAGTTTCTTAGCTGTACTCTCTGTTTTCTTTGCTAACCCAGGTTTCCATCAACAGAGCTACCATTTAGCTCAGGCTATCTAATTAAATATCATACACTAGCAAACAATGTCTTGAGCTGTAGCGAAATTCATGAGATTCTTTTATATGTCCTTCTTTTCAGATAGCCTTTCAAGGGCCATGTTTTGACATATGCCATCCTACAGCTATCAGGTCTGACTATTTTAGCATCACACTCTGCCACATGAATCTGTTTGTCCTCACTCTGATGTCCTGGATGACATTTATCTTTTTTATTCTTCTAAATCTCAGGTTAAATTTTGGAAAATTAAAAAAAAAGTTAATAGATTGAAAGATGAATGAGCATCAACAGCAATAAATTTCTTGTCAGTTATACCCTGTTCCTAAAAAATATAGAACAACATGGAAGGTAAAAAAAAAAAGGATAGAAAATGTATTTTGAAAATGAACATATTTAGAATTTGATCTGAATTTGAACTTCTTCAGTTATTAGCTGGAATTGGACTAATTTTCTTATCTCTGAGCCTCAGTTTCTCCAGAATATGGTAAAGATTAAGATACTAAGTGTATTAGTTTATTTTCACGCCACTGATGAACACATATTCTAGACTGCATAATTTATACAGGAAAGTGATTTAATGAACTTACAGTTCCACATGGCTGGGGAGGTCTCACAATCATGGCATAAGGTGAAAGGCATGTCTTACATGGTGGCAGGCAAGAGAAGACAGCTTGTGCAGGAAAACTCCCTCTTATGAAATTATTAGCTCTCCTGAGGCTTTTTCACTGTTACCAGAACAGTATGGAAAAGACCTGATCCCATGATTCAATTACCTCTCACCGGGTCCCTCCCACAACACGTGGGAATTCAAGATGAGATTTGGGTGGCAACACCCAAACCGTATCAGTCAGGTACCTAATACATTTGGTGGCTATCAGGAAAGACAACTGAGAGATTGCGTGTAATGTTTTATGCCACTGATCACCTTGATGAGACAAATTCAGTGGCATGACAGTGGCAGAAACCAGAGTGGATAGTTTGGAAAATGAGTTTAGCCACAATAGTAACCATTGTTTAAAGACGTTTACTTAGATAAAAAGAGAGGGGACTGCTGAATAATTTAGTGGAAAAAAAGCAAGTGTTTGCTTTTGATATTTTTATTTGTTTAGATATAGAACAGATAACATCTATGAATATGAAAGTGCTTGGTTTGAGTTTAATGAAAATGAATATTATTGGAGTTTTAGCAGTCACAGAAATGAGAGGGTAAAAAGATTGAATACATCATACCTGCAAAAAATACTTCCAATTATGGCAGGGTTTAAGGTAGAAGGAAAATGTGTGACTGAGTATAATAAGGTATAATTGCCAGATGGTAGATGATAATAAGCAGCTGTTTGTATTGTATGACTGATTGGTTTAGCTTAAAGCAAGGGAAGTTCCTCATGGTCTTTTGATTTTAGTTTTGTTTCCATGAATGTGAATATTGTCAGAAGGGCATTGGTGAGTGAGGACAGTACTAAGTCTGCCTTCTGCTACTGCGTTCAAGGGGATGGGAGATCACAGTCAGCAAAGTGTTGGCTGAGAAAATGGGATCTCAGGAAATCAAGGAAAGAAATGAGGTTCAAGTCAAAAAAGGAGGTAGAAGGAGAATTCTGATGCTTGAGGTAAAAGTCCTTCCGTTTCCTTGGTAGTGTTTGAGATTCTGATGTTCTTAAAACTTCAGATACCTTCATACCGGCAGGACTTTTTTTATTGTCTTAAAAGAGTTTTTAGAGAATCTCCTTCAAAATTAGAGCATTCGATATGAAGCTACAGTTTCAGAAATCCATTGTCAATATCAAGTAACTAACATGTAAAGATCAATAACCTATACTTCATTAAGATGACTTATGCTTGTGAATATTGGCCTCCAATAAAATCTGGTTATCACCTATTAATTTCCTTGAGGGGAAATCCATACGTTTTATCTGACATATTTCTTAAAGTTCTCCTGTCTAATCAAGATCTTGAGGACACCATTCTTCCCTCTACCTCTTTCAACACACACACACACACACACACACACACACACACACACACACACACGGGGAGATAGAGAGAGAGAAGAGAGAGACAGACAGAGACAGAAAAACTGCCTAACAGAATAACTTGAACTACAGTTCTCATTAAATATTCTCATTAAATATTGAATTGTCACTTTCTTTTGTTGTACATTATAAATATTTGATTACAACAACAGTAATGGATATTATCTTATCCACTGTACTTCTGGATTTTTAAAAAGGCCACGTCTTCATTCATTTTTTAAAACACAATTTATTCCTGAAAATTATTTTTGGTATATTCTCAGTATTATAAATTTCTCCTGCAAAAAGGAGCTCTATATGTGTGTGTATGCTGCGATGTGATATTGCTTTCTCTAATCTTTCCTTTAAAAAAAAAATCAGTGAGTTTTATGATAGTTATAGTGATGGCTAAGATAATATATTTTAGAGCTAGATAAGCTCCCAGATCTGACATTTGTTATCTATGGGATTTGTTCAATTTTTGTGACAAAGTGAACTTTAGTTTCCTTAACTATAAAGCAGAGATTACAATACACACCACATTTTCCAGGCTAAATATAATGACCATAAAGAGCCCAGAACTGCACATGAAACAGATACTCAATACAAGCCATTGTAAGTTATGTTAAAAATATTTCCATTTTAATTGAATGCTGTAATGTGCTTAAATATGGCTTTGGTCTCCAGTATTTGCTTGCTAATCATACAAGTCAAAATATTGATTACTATTTATTTTGTCATATCTACCTGTAAGTCTAGTTGCTTGCATGATTTCCAAGAATCCTTTATGGGAAAAACTCACTGTCAGAGTTAATGGGCTCTATTTTTACTCTCTAATCCTAACAGTGTTATGAAACATATATCGCAAAAGAGAAGGTACGTGCAGCAGAGTCATTAATTAAAATGCTGGCTAAAATAATTTAAACTGGGAAAAGGCAATTGTCTGCAATATGAACATATATTCTGATAAAAAAAAAAAAAACATTATAAGCAACTATTTCCAACAATGCCAAACATCCTAAGTCACAGAACTTTGGATTCTGGTTTTGTAAATGATCTTAGAAGCTGATATCTTTCACTTTCAGTTTCCATATCAGTGAAATATTTATGACTGTTAATTTGGTCCAAAAAGTATGTCTTGTAACTCTCTACTATGGGAGAAAACATTTTATAGTAAAATAATCCTTAAATTATGATGATACATCTAGATTTTAAAAATAAAATAACATATATGCTAATCATGATTACAAATTATAAAACTTATTTAAGAACATTTTAAAATCCAAAATCCAAAATAAATTTATATATACTTTTTACTATTCAAGAAGAATAATGCTTTAATATTTAAATTTATGCCCTGTATGCATTTTTTCTATATCAGTATACTCAAAGTAAAATCGAATAACCTGTACAGTGAATTTTCTGCTCAGCTAGTATGTTTTCATTGCAATTCATTATATTTGTAAGGTCGATAGCCTCGCTGGGAGCCGGATGAACAACACCCACCCCTCTCCATGTCTGATAACAGTGTTATCATTTCGGACACATCGCTCAGCAACTGGCTTCTCCATGCGGGCTCCCCTCACCCACACCCACTTCTGCGTTCTGTCCCAGATCTATACTCAGCACTAAACTATGCATTCGAACCCGCCAAAATTTAAAAAATCCCGCCAAGCCTTACCCAATGGCAGCTGTCCCCATACGTCCTTAGCCAGCCCACCTTATGCTTTGTTTCCCCAATATCGAATCAATTGCCTCTAACCCCTATAAAACCCCCTGCCCTGGGAAGTTAACTGCGACTTCTCTGGCCCCACTTTCCTGGACCACAGAACCTCGCCCGGGAGCTTAATAAATTGGCATTTAATTTTCCTATGCTGGTCTCAGTTTCCTCATTTTAAACTCGGCAATAACCCTTAAAATATTCTTTTGTTTATTTTTCTTTTGCTTATGATTCATAAGAATGAAGCTTAACCATACTAACTTGTACTTGTTAAATTATCAAAGATAGAAAATAATAGCTTATTTTAAACATTCACATATAAAACAAGAAATATATTACACAATGATTTTGCTTTCAATATATCCTCTCCAATTAATACTCAGTAATTAAATTCTAGATTTCTATTCAAGTTCTTGGTAGATTAAATTTAGAAGTAACATTAAATTTTTTTCTGTTTAAAATAGATTTGATTTGTACATGGTTAATTTCCAAATTGACACTTATGTTGATTTAGTTGATTTTTTAAAATTGGAAATTATTCAAAATACTCATTTGAAAATAATTTCATATCATAATTTTTTCATTCAAATCCTTTTACCCATAAAATATTATTTTTAGAAAAGAATTCAATAGAATAATTAATTGAAATGGCATAATTTATTATTTCACCCTACGTGTTTTACAAGGTCTACCCTTATATTGGATTCTGTTTTCAGAACCTTTTTCACCTCTTCAAGAGGACACACATCATTCCCTAAAGCTAACTGCCCACGTTATGATGTTGCCCATATTAATTTCCTAAAGTACTTTAATCAATTCTAAATGGCATGTAGTATTTCCAGACCCGACATGATCAGATGCAAGTGACATGTCCCATACCAACTGCCTCACTCTCCAGATCCTTATACTCAGACGTCAATTGTTGCTCATCTATTTTTCATGAATTTAAGTACAGCCAATTTGAAGATTGAGATATGATGAGGAATGAGAATAGAAATGAAGAGACAGATATTCAGCATGCTTCTCAAGGCCGTCTTAGGGTACGCAGGGCCTCTGACAAAAGCTTTTGTGCTTTCTCTCTCTACATAACAATTGATTAAATGTGCATTATAAAATTCATGGGTTACTGTAAGTATATAGTGACTTAGTGATGAATATTTAGAGTAATGTGTACTCAAGAGGAACTTAAAAAAATTTTTTTTTTTTTTTGAGACGGAGTTTCGCTCTTGTTACCCAGGCTGGAGTGCAATGGCGTGATCTCGGCTCACCGCAACCTCCGCCTCCTGGGTTCAAGCAATTCTCCTGCCTCAGCCTCCCGAGTAGCTGGGACTACAGGCACATGCCACCATGCCCAGCTAATTTTTGTATTTTTTTTAGTAGAGACGGGGTTTCACCATGTTGACCAGGATGGTCTCGATCTCTTGACCTCGTGATCCACCCGCCTCGGCCTCCCAAAGTGCTGGGATCACAGGCGTGAGCTACCGCGCCTGGCCTGTTTTTTTTTTTTTTTTTTTTTCCAATCAGTGCATGTGATGCATATTTGTAGGCCCAAAAGTCAATCCTTCCTTTTCAGGTTCAGAAATCATCTCTTCATATTCTTTATTTAAAATGTGCCATTCCCAGCTAATTTAATGTATTCCACTAAGAGAAAAAGATAGCAATGCTGTTATTACTCATAATGCCATGGCTCTATAATGTATTAAAGCAAAATAGATCTTCTTCTCTTCAGTTCCTTGATATCATATATTTAATTCTGGTTCTGCAATTAATTGCAAGACTGAATCATCAATCATGCCGAAAGTGAATCCTGGCTTTGAATGACTTTCTCAAAGGTTGTTATTTGCTTCATGGACGATGATCACCAATCGAAGTGTTATTCAGTGTTTGGAGAAAGCTTTGAACAACTGGTTTATTTTCTTGTTAAATTTACCAGTCAGAATTGTATAGCATAAATGTAGAACAATACATCTTCCAACTAAGTTATCTTCTGATGTCTTTAAGCAAGAATGAGTGCACAGTAGAATATGGTTTCCTTTGATGTTGCCTGCACACCTGGCTTCTATGCATCATCAGCAGGGAAGGAAAGGCCACAGCTGTGCTGGTGGAGAGGGCAAGGCACTCCCATTAGTGTATAAGAGGTCAGTCTCTGGTTTGCTACAAATTTAGACTGAACTGGGAAAGCCTGACATCACCATACTGATTGAATGCAAAAGAGAATATTGATAGGAAGGGCCAGCTGGCATTATGAAACAATGGCCTCAAGACTCTTGAAGAAGATGGGTGTGGCCATCCCTGAGGGTTACTTACCATGTGGCATGGAGCCCACAGAGGAGGTGAGTAACCCCGAGTGTCAGAAGTGGGGGCAGATAGAGAACACCTGCTCTAATGAAGCAGCCTGGCTTCAAACTGCATTTTAAAACTTTGTTTTCTTTCCTCCTTTCTCCCCAGTCTCGAGATATAACTTTGAGACAAACTGCACACATGTTTCCCTTCATCCTGAAATACAGCCTCGAAATGTACCATGGACTTCCACTCCCTTTCCTTTCCCATGCTATGCTTATGCACATCTATTAACCTACATGCTGTGAAGCACATGCTCACAGCATGCTCACTTATCTGATCATTTGTTTTCTTAGAAGCTTCAGAGGCTGGCCTTGGTATGGACCAGACACCTCCAGCCAAGATGGTGCTGGTCCTATCACCAAATGAAACAATAGTTCAAGACAAGCCATTGGAATGGGTCGCATCACCGGACGCATCCTCCTCCCCCAGCCTCATCTGAATTTCAAACCCTCTCTTTAAAAACTCCTGTGTTTCCTCCAGAAATTGAAGAATGGACATTTTTGGTAAGAATTGCACCCACTCCTCCCCACCTCACACTTGTCATATCGGTTTGTTTTTGTAAGTGGCGAGCATGCGGACCCTTTTGCTGGTTGCACTGTCCTCTACCAGCTTTGGATGATAAAGACCACAGGTGTCATCATGGTTAGAATACATACGTAACTCACATCTAATCACCAGTGGTGTGGTCTCTGCTGTCTAGGATCCTGAACTCAGCCTACACTCACTGGAAGGAACATGTCAGCATTAATCTGAAGACCCACAGTGATCTTGCAAAAGTGTTACTTCTCTAGGATAATTCAGGTGCAAATTCTGGAGCTCTTTGGGGGTATCCGGTCAATCTCACATGTAGGAGTGAGGGCCAGGGCACAGCTGAAAACAGGAGAAAGAGGAACATGGACTTCGGCAGGTCCCAATATGTTCCAAGCACTGGAGCAGCACTTGCTTGCAGGAAAACTCTAGAGTGGAAAGATGACAGAACTGAGACTCAGGGTTCAGAGTAAAGGTCTAGCTTGTCCAGGTCTAAGGTGGTGCTGGTGTGTGTTCTTAAAAAAAATCAGGAATTTCTTGTCCCTTTAGGGATATAGAAACAATGTATTTCTGAATCATTTCTTTTTACCAGAAATAGCCAAAAGACTAGTAATGATAACAAGAAGACATTAAAAACTCCACAAGTTAGGAAACTTAGACGTGGAGAAAACACACGAAGTTCAAATTATGTATAAGTGCTTCCAAACGCAGGTCCAGGAAGAAAGTTTAAATACAGAAATTGGAGAATGCTATAGAAAAATATCAGAAGACTCAAAGAAATCTTTCAGGTGCAGGTCTCATAAGCCTCCAACCAAAATTTATTTTCAGAAGAAGAATCCCTGCCCAGAGAGAGAGAGAAAGAGAGACAGAGGAGCAGGACCAAGTCAGAACTAGACTTTAGTGCTGGGAAAAATGGGAAGACAAAGCCAATTGGAGAAGCAAGGAGCTGTGGACTGAGTAGAGGCTGATCACTCGATTTACTCACTCATTTAATATTTCAGTATTTTGAGATGTTTAATACATAGCATTTCCTACTCGGTAAAAATTGTGTCAAAGAAGAAAAAAAATTAAAAACCTTAGCACTCTGAAAACTGGTCTGGAAGAACAGCAGTGGACAGTAAGTTAAAACGCACACCACATGATAAATAAATGGTTTAGGCTTAGGATTAATAGTGATGATTTTTGTATAAATCACCTCAAGGATGTGCTGTGCAGATCCAAGAAGAATGGAGGAAAAAAGAAAAGTGATCTTAAGCACTACAGCCTTGCCCAAGTAAATGTCTGTATCTGTTTATGTCCTAACATGGCCCATGGCAAATTTTATTACTTTATGTTAGGAAAATCTCTCTCTTGTATGCACACACACACACACTAGACACACTAGACACATACATATGTTCTTAAAAAATAGAAACATCAACACAGTAGAAGGAAGACTGCTTCATTTTCTTTTCGGTAGAGATTTGGCATCCCTTCAACATAAAGAAGAGTATGAATGAAAAAAGAAGCCTTCCTTTTTATTTCTGCAAAACCAAAATTATATCTGTACTATGAATGTCAATCTATTCCCATTATTTAGATATATGCAGGAATCGTGCATATAGGAATTTTACCTATTCTTGCAACAGATTCTCCGTCCTCTGTTGTCCTTATTTCAACAGAGATTACTGTTAGTGTTTCCACAGGTTTTTGCTCAGGTATTTCATAGAACTTGGGATAGGTTACGGACCTGGCACCATTTCACTGGCACTAAACCTCTAAACATTTTATATATTTGTAGTGAACTTCCCATGAGGCTCATTTTTATGGCATATTTCTTTATGGATATTTGATTATGCTGCCTCTCTCCATCTGTATGGGGTGCATGTACAAAGGGTCACATCTAGGTTTTACAAAGGGCGATTTGGAGATAATGACTTGCAGCTGCAATAACGAGAGGTAATGTGCAATCTACCCCTTGTGGAGTCTGGTGACAGGAATTAAATTAACTCATGTCACTACTGTGAAGCAAGGTTAACTGGAACTGAACTGTATCACATCCCTGCATCCATTTAATAACGGCCCTGCCACAGGATGGTTAGGACATAAATCAACTGAATTGTGATATAAAGAAAGCTTATAATGATGCCCAAACTGAGACAATCCATATAACATTAATATTCCAATAATAGATCCATCTTGGGTCTAAGTCGAAAGGGCTTTCCATTCAACTCTGTAGAACTGATCTTAGTGAAAGGGTTTGGGAGATCTAAACTGTCTTCTTTCCTGTTCTCCAATCCTTTATAGAAGTGACACAGCTTGGACTTAAGATTTTTTTAGATAGCAAACATATTGGCTGTTCTCAAATAGTTCTTATATTTTTAGAAAGAATTAAGTTCAGATAAAACATATAACTCACACCAGATGAACTTTTGCTTGTATTGGCTAGGGCTTCTCCTATAAAATACTTAATATCACTCTGTTAAATTTATTGATGATATTTTAAGAAACAATGATTCTTTTCAGTCATGGTTAGGTCAGGAGGAAACCATTTTCCAGAACATAAATAAAACTCAGGAAAATGTGCCATGGCTGTTAATTTCTTTTTCTGACAAACTGTGTAGCAGTTTGATTGAATTTCTTACCCTTTTATATGATTGCATTCTAAAATTCAGCAGAAGAATTTGAGCCTTCTTCCTGAACAATGACCACCAAGGTAACTAGGGCAAGGCAGTGGGGGAGGACCCACACTCATACTGGAGCCATCAGTGAAGAGGAAAACAGGAGTGTTGGAATAAAAAAAAAAGGACAATGCCACAGTCCAGTGTCAAACACTTGCTAATGACTTATTCATTCCATAAATATACATTCAAATGTCTTCTGGGTACCAGACATTATATGACTCATTACAAATGAGAATATGAATAGCTCACAGTCCTACACCTGAGGGCCCACAGTCCTCCATGAAAAACAGCATATAAACTAAACCACAGCATGTCTGTAAATACCCCTTCCTGACACCTTACACCAAAATTAACTCCAGATGGATTAAAGACTTAAACATAAGACCTAACACCATAAAAACCCTAGAAGAAAATCTAGGCAAAACCATTCAGGACATAGGCATAGGCAAGGACTTCATGACCAAAACACCAAAAGCATTGGCAACAAAAGCCAAAATAGACAAATGGGACCTAATCAAACT